>JAFBJT010112296.1:67637-114318 GCA_016785325.1 Chascanopsetta lugubris
GAGAGAGAGAGAGAGAGAGAGAGAGAGAGAGAGAGAGAGAGAGAGAGAGAGAGAGAGTATAAAGCAGAGGGAGGGAACGTCAGAGCTGCAGATAGAGAGGGAGAGAGCAGGAGAATGGGGTCACTTGAGTTTGTTGCTCGTAGGATATCAGGCGGCTCCCTCACTCCGCCCCCGCTCGGTAGCCCTGCTGTGCCGCCGCCTCCCTCCCCGTATCTCATCAAAACCGCCATCTTTGGGAGTTTTACTACAACAACAATGTCCTTCATAAAACTGTCCAGCGAGGACCCCCCCCCCCCCCCCCCCCCCACCCCCCCCTCCTCGCCCCCCCCCACACACACACACCCTGCTTCGGAATCCCGCCTTAATCACACCATGTAAACAATGATGATGAAGTTCAAGCGAAGCATTAAGTGAGCTTACGTCTTCCATTTCTTTTTTATACGGCGCTGGCAGAGCGGAGCAGACGATATTAAACGCCCCCAAGAGGCGCGGCGGGTAAACAAGAAATGTTCTGCTCGGTTACAGGTCTGCCCCGGCGGGGGGACGAGCGGTGGGGAGGGTGGATGGAGTGTCCCCTCGGCAAGGTGTTTTCCTTAACTTTGTCAGGTCCCTGCGATTGCTGAGTCATCTGAAAAAAAGCAACATGCTCACATTCTTTATTCTTGGCTAATGCAGCATAAGAGGACTTCCATTTTTAGCCTGAAGGAAAATTACATTAAGCCACAGTTCAGTGAGCCCTAATGCTTTGAAAGTAACAAAAATCGACGGAGAGAGGGATGAAACGTTTTTTGATACCCCTCAGACGTTCTCCTGGCCCAGGCCTCGTTTCTTCCTCCTCCTCCCTCCCGCTGCTGCCGCCGCCACTGCTGCCGCCGCTGCTGCCGCCGCTGCTGCCGCCGCTGCTGCCGCCGCTGCTGCTGCCGCCGCTGCTGCCGCCGCTGCTGGTGCCGCCGCTGCTGCCGCCGCTGCTGCTGCCGCCGCTGCTGCCGCCGCTGCTGCCGCTGCTGCTGCCGAGCAGGGAGAGAATGGGTTAAACCTGTCTGCAGCCCACATCTGGGAATCATTTGAAACATTCCACAAGGCTTACCACATGTTTTCAGATGGACTAAGTCCTGCGAAAGGCTTGGCTGTCAGAGGTTTGAAAAATCATCTCTTTTTCTTTCTCTTCACTGGGAGGGAAAAAACGAGAAAGAAAATTAAACAGTATATGGCTTTTCTCTCTCGCAGGTGAGATTAGGCGGGGGTAGGAGCGAGTTCACCATGCTCTCCATGTGGCGGCGGCGGCGGCCGTTGCGGTGCCCGGTGGCGTTGTACGTCTGGAAACATGCGTTGCCTGACGTGTTGGTGGCGTGTTAGTCGAATGTGTGCAGAGTGAAAGCTGTTGCTTTACAGCCACTTGTAGTTCAAAGAGGGCGGTGGCAGCGGCGGCGGTGGTGGAGGTGGCGGGGGTCGACTAAACGCTTCCATACGCCTGATATGATCTTGGCGGCGCTGCATGGCATTCCTTCTTCACAACCTCGTGTCATAAAGAAAACCAAGGTTACGGCCCTGCCGCCTTTCACCACGCTTGTCCAGACACACTTGTGGCATTCGAGTGCTCCCAGGACAGGCAGTACAAAAACACTGTGATATCATCACACTCAGCCTCTGCTATTAAAGGGCCATAGTGTACGATTTCACCAGTAGTTCCTGCTCCATTGGCAGAAATGTGGCATAACTAATATGGATTTTAGGTACATTTTTAGTCTATGATAATCTGAATATATAAACGGCTGTATTCACTGTAGCCTCAGAGTGAGCCTGTCTATACAGGCGGCCATGATGCCACTACGTGTGTATGGAACCCCAAAATGTACTTTTATATTGATGATGTGTATCTATTGATTTTTATTTGAAGATCTAAGGCAATCATAGAATATATTAACAATTTTACTCGATATTGCATTGTCTGATATTAAAGGTCTAGTGTGCAGGATTCAGTTTAAAGTATATCCATGTCTAGTGGCAGAGATAGACTGTATAATAACCATACTGATGTTTAGTGTATAATCACCTGAATGTACCAATTTTTCTTTTTCATTTCCCTAAAATGAGTCTGTTATATTGATAACAGGAGCAGGTCCGGTCTATGGAGGACTCCATGTTGCACCGCCATGTTTTTACAGTATCCCCGAATGGACAACCTAAACACCCTTTGAGTTCCACTGGTAACTGAAGGTACACTGTGCCTTTAAGAGCAGCCGTGCAGCCCTCAGCTGTGCCATGAAATGCCCTCTACAGTGGCAGCTTAGTGATGTCACTGTCGTGTCCCGGACGATGAATGACATACTGTTAAAGGGGTGTTGCAGAGCACATGATGCCTAGCTGGTGGCTGGGAGTTCCAGATAAAAACATGGCTGGATGAGAGTCTGTGGAGGGCGACTGACCACCAGGCCCTGGCACCACCATACCCCCCCCCCCCCCCCCCCCCCCCCCCCCCCCCCCCCCCCCCCCCCCCCCCACCAAGAAAAGCTGCTTGGGCCCCTGTGACGTCAGGCTCTCATGTTGCACCGCTTGTATTAGACGCCCGGCTGTAACTGTCAGTTGACATTTGGGGAACTTGACATGTTTTTCTTGGGTGTGAGTGACACCCTATGCAGAGGAGCAACCCCCCCTCCTCCTTTTCCTCCTCCTCTTCCGCCGCCTCACCCGTTTGTCTCTGCCACCCCCCCCCCCCCCCCCCCCCCCCCTCCAACAGAACCAGGCCGTGACATGTGGTATGTGGCCCCATGCTGGGGGGTGAGCGCATTCATCAGGCCCGGGCTAATGTTACTGTACTTTGGAAATAGCGCTGTATTCCTACACTGCGTGGATGGTAAATAGGCACCCCATGTCAGGAGGCGGAAACCCGGCACCTGTTTGGAGGGGCTCAGCATTTGCTTTGTTTAAAAAAAAAAAAAAAACACAAGCGAGAGATGTAACAATAACCATCAAGTGGGATTATTTAACAGTTGCTGTGTGTTTTCATGGGGAGGAATCATATGACTGAGCCCTGCAAGGCAACTGAGCACACTTAATGTTCCAGCGCTTATGGCGTCTCCCAGTGTGTCTGTATTAAGTAATGCTCTCCAGCCTCCAGGCCGGTGACATCCTAAAGCTATGGGGAACATTATGGGAAATGGGCCGAGTTAGATATCTGCGCATTATGGCTGCTCTCTCTGACTCCCTCCGTTACAGTCACCAAAAAAAAAAAAATCTGCCAGCATCAGCGGCTGGAACTCCAGGAAGTAGCCAAGAAATGGTCCAGCGCAATTAGTTTATCAATTAGTGAGCTTTAACGGTGCTGATATGCCAAAATTTCTGTTGCCGTGGGCCAGAGCCAGAGCAGCTGTTTACACCTGTTTCCAATCTCAACGTTAGGCCGAGTAAAGCAGCTGTTAGCAGTGGCACACACAGACCTGAGAGCGAGCAGGTTGTTTACGTTTACAGCTTGTAAAACTGTGATTCACCCCTAAATCTTTACAGTTGTGTTGTTTTTATATGTTTTTTTGATGTTTGTTACACTTGTTTTTTAGATGTTTGATTATGCTGTGCCTGATTCAAACTGTAAACACCACATACCACATACAGTCAGTTTGTGCTAACCATGAAAAAGAATCCTATGATGACGAGCCACGACCCAAATCAAGGAAAATGTCCCATTTTTCAAACGTCTCATCACTCCAATGCATAAAACATCCTCTTCAAAATAAAATAACAGGATTTGTTTTCTTAACATTTTTCCCTGTCCAATACCCCTGACCCAATGAAAATGTGTCTCCAACCCACTTTTAGGTCAAAACCCACCAGTTGAGAATTACTGTTTAGGGTTAGGGATTTATAAAATTCTAATTCTAGAATACTAAATACATCAGTATAATTATCTTATATATGTTAAACCAATGGAAATAGAATCAATTTCAATTCTGCACACTGGACCTTTAACAGTTAACAACACTATAAATGTGCTTTGCACATTCCACCACTGTCTTTAGACATGTAAGACAACCACAAAGAACTGTACCGTACACACACACACACACACACACACACACACACACACACACACACCTATGCATGCATGTTCCCCGCAAGCCAAGGCTGTGTCGGACATCCTGAACGTTTGCCTGCACACATGGAGGGTATGTAAAGCATTAAACCAAGACCTCTCACTATGCTCGGCATGTTCCCGTGCCTGTACAGTGCTGCCTCAATGCGCCGTCTATATCTGTATCCGTGTCCGAGAGGTGCAGGGGGGGGGGAGCCACACCAGAGCCCGGAGAGCCATTAAGATTCAGCTCCAGTAACTTCCAGTGCGAACCTGGCTGCGAGCGGAGGATGCAGCTGGGCCGAGGAGACCCCAGAGGCCTCCACTATCCAACATAGAGACATGTAGAGGAAACCCAACGCTGCGCTATACAAATCCCTGCGCTGAAGGAAGGAGAGGAGACGCGGACGAGCCGATCGGGTCTGCATGGACTCATGCTATGCACAGACACAAACACACACACATACACACACATGCATGCATGCACGGTGACGGTGAGGCCCTGCTTCCACCTGTCATGAGTCAGTGAAATAAGACAGCCCTACGTCTTCAACCAGCCTGTTATGACAACAACTATTTCCACCGCTACATGCTTTTAGCGTGTGATGACTCCCTCAGTCCACCGTTACTCGCATGCGTGTGTCTCATCCCCCCCTCCCTCTCCTCCTCCTCCTCCTCCTCCTTCTCTTCCTCACCCTCACCCACCCCCTCCAGAACTGCATTCCTCACTGGTGTGGTGATGTGTGACAACTGACGCAGCTTAGTGCCAGTCAGAGCTTTTGTATAAGAAAGCCTTAAATGCAACAGAATCAAGACAAGGAGGATACTGTCGCTCGCACTCTCTCTCTCTCTCTCTCTCTCTCTCTCGCACTCTCTGTCTCTGTCGCTGTGTCACTGCTCCTGGGGGAAGTTGAAAAAGCAAACCAAGAAGGTGACACAGAGGCAAAGTATGTCACTTGTTGTCACGGTGGCTTTTGTCCAATCATGTGGGACTCGGGGTTTCACATCCAGCACCTGCCACCAAACTTTGCTTTCTGGGGCGGAAAGGTTTTGAGTGTAGCTGCTATATCTGAGAGAGAGAGAGAGAGAGGAGAGAGAGAGAGAGAGAGAGAGAGAGAGAGAGAGAGAGAGGGGAGAGAACCTGAGCGCTCCCCTGACACACAAATCCCTCGCACGCAAACACCACTCAAAGGTGCATGCACTCCTCTGCACTGACTACTGCAGGGACACACACACGCACACACACACACACAACACAGCTGCAAATAACAGTTGTTTTACTATTATTTTTGATATGTCATTTAATTGCATTGTCAATAAAAAATGGAAAATAAGAACAATTTGATCAAATTAACAATGAGTTCAACCGTTTCAAACAATGAAATTCACATAGAAAAGGAATTTTAGGATCTGTGAATTATTTATCATCAAATGTGCCACCAATTGGTTTACAGTTCAGTGACAACAGAGGTTTGCATGCACATAGAACATAAAACATTTGTACATACGTGTATATTCAACACAAATATGTTCACCTAAACTGCCTTTATATGTATCTTCTCAATTTCAAAACGTTTTTAATCAAGGTTTTAATTAATTTCTGCTGAAATCCTCATGATTAGCTTTGGCCTAAAGATGCATTGTGCAGGATTTAATGATATTTGTCTTGAAGTTCACCTCACCCCTTCACTTCCAAGCATATGGGAGAATCTATTTAGCTGTCGATTTCCATTCATCCTCAAAAGGTGTTTAGTTTATCTATTTCTAGTCGCTGTAAATAAAATTGATGATGCAAAATGGCTGCCTCCATAGAGAGAACCAAAACACCAAAAGCAAGCTGGTGTGACCATTTGTTCATTCAGATGCTTGCACACTCATGAAAACATCTACGTAGTCATTATATTCCAGTGATAAGAAACAACTCAACCACCGGACCTGTAATTCAATAATTACATATCTCAGAGATCATTTGGTTTCATGAGTTTTATTTGTTTATTTTCCTGCATTTTGTTTCAATGAACCATGTCCAATATCACTGCACCACATCTGCTGCTCAAATGAGACAACACTTTGCCCAAAGCTCATTTTCACATCCTGTCTCCTCCTGTTCAGTCTGTGATGGGAGACATTTTAGAGGCTTTAATGGTTCTCAGCAGGACAGGGAGGCAGAGTCACGTAATGGAGGAGGGGCCATGCAAAATTGTATATACAAAAAAATACATTTTTGAATATCTAAAAAAAAAAACCCACAGAAACAGCCTCGGTATTTTGTAAGGAAACCATGACACATTTTAAAGATTGTATGATCTTTTTTTTAATTAAATTTGACATGTATTTTTGGCCTGATATTATTGTGATATTATATGTTAATATCTAAAAACACATTTTCAGATTACTGTTGACTGTTTACATTTGAAATATTTTTCCAACGTCATCAAAACATTTTGCAAATATATAAATACTTTTATTCACCTACACATTTGCAGATTTGTATGACATGTAAATTATAAATACTTGCAGATCCCTGTATCACTATCACATTCTTATTCACTATTGCTAATGAAATATATATAATCTGATTATGCACATGCAGATTCTTAACAGTAATTTGTAGAATACCTTTACATTACATTTATATTTGAAATCCAATTTTCTCATCTTTTAAAGATAGATTTGAATGTTTGAATATGTTCACAAGTTGCAGATTACTTTATTTGTTTACTAGTCTAACATATTTGCAGTTTCTCTTACAAATGTTCAAATATGAGTTGACACACAATCAGTTAAAACACATTTTTACAGATTATTTGGTTACTAATATAATCATGCGACTTTTATTTTTAACAAGTATTCAAACAATGACTATTGTTGCGGCTTCTGACCCATTGGTTTCTATTTGCACAGTCCTCTGCACACTCCTGTTTGGCTGCATTTACTTTCAGATATTTAACTTAAAATAATAATTCACTCTCCAGAGACGCCGCTGGAGTTTAACCTAAGATTAAAGGTTAAAAACCAAGCGTGTTCCTTTTCTCCAACACACCAAGAACCCACCTGCTGCTGGAGCTTTTGTGCATTTGTGGTGAAGCTGAGGAACTGAGAGCATGAGATGCACAATAAATGTGCAATTAATGTTGTTCTTTCTCTGTGTCACCTCACATCACTCAGAGCCACGAGAGAAAGAGGGAGCACATCTGGCACAGAGAGGAGCCTGGTTCTGGAGGAAAATGGCTGGGAATTCGTGTGGGTGCATAATAATGATAATAATATTATTTGGATGCCATTTTAAATAATAATAATAACGATATCAATCATAATCATAATTATGGTTATTGTTATTTTTTACAATTATCATTGTCATTGTCGTTATTATTATCATTGTTATTATTGTTATTATTACTATTATTATTATCATTATTATTACTATAATAAATCAGCAGCAGTGCGTTTTCATTTCAAAGCTATTCATCATCATATATTTTTTTCTGCTCTTTCCCCCCCCTCTCTCTCTCTCTATATATAGCTCTCTCGCTCGCTCTCTCTCTTTTTTTTATTTGAAGGACAGTCACCCCCTCCCCCCATAAAAGGAGAAGGGGGCGTGGTCGGGGCTGGTGTAGCGTTTCACAGCCGGAGAACGTGACTGCAATGGTAGCCTGTGCGAAAAGCTGTGCCAAACTTGTCCCCGCGCCCTGAGACGCTGCTCTTCTTCACCTCCGTGGTTTCTTTAGAGGTGGAGGAGAAGGAGAAGGAGAAGGGGAAGAAAGAGGAGGAAGAAGAGGAGGCAGAATTCCCTCGTCGGGGTCGCGCGAGGAGACATTCCCGAGGAGGAAACTTTGAGGAGAAATTAGAGAAATACAGCTGCGCGAGTGCAACTTCCAGCGCCGCAGAAGAAGAAGAAGAAGGAGGAAGCGAAGAGGAAGAAGTTACAGCAGCAGGAGCAGCAGCAACTACAGTCCGAGCAGGGGACCGACCGAGGAGGAGGAGTCAACAGGTCCCAGGTACTAGTCCCATCAATTTGACAGCTTGTCAACAGTTGACGGCGTGCCTCTGCTTCCAGGTGTTAGCCTGAGGTTTGGTGATAAAACCCTTCTTTTACCACCTGGACTATTTTAAATGCGTCATACTTCACGAGCTCGTGTCATGTTTAGAGGAGTAAAGCGGCGTGGCGAAGTTTAGCATTCACGACCGCTCACGAGGCATAGTAAAAAAAAAAAGTTAATAACAAGCTAATTATGCTGATGTTGGGCGAATGATTGTATTTAGTTTGTGTTAGCATCCGAAGCTGACGCCGCTCAGCTCCACTCGTAAAACCTTGTTGTAAACAAACGGCAACAATGAGCTGACAAAATACAAACACACCGGTGGACAAACAAACGGATAAACAAATAAACAGTGATTTAGTATTTAAACAGATTTAGTGGTTAAATTGCATGTTGTAGCTGATTCCTACTCATCTCAATCGTTTCTTTAAAGCATACTGAAACCTATCATAGCCATCTGCTATTAAAATTAAACGCTGTTTAGTTTGTCCATTCTGGGCTACTGTAAAAACATGGCAGCCTCCATAGTGAGGACCTATATTCCTGAGGATTCAACCTAAAGGGCTCATAAAAGTTTCATGAGGATTTCAATTTGTACATTGAGGTGATTACATACTAATTAATTGATCATTATTATTATTATTATTTTATATTTCTCACTTACTACATTTTTAAAGGTGCAGTGTGTAGTGAAACCGACTGGTGAAGTTTCATATTGTAGCTGAATACCTATTACCTCATGTTTCCTTTCCAAGCGCATAGGAGAAGCTACTGTAGCTTTCATTTATGATCAAAATTCAACAGTTGTCGAGTTTGTCCATTCTGGCATACTGTAAAAACATGGTGATGCAACATGGCGTCCTCCATGGAGAGGACCCGCTCCTGATGTACAGTGGTCGTATTTCAGGGAGATCAGAGCAAGAATTTATACAGGTGATGGATGATACATTGATTTCAGCTGAATCTAATGGACTGGACCTTTAAATTCATGCAGCACCGTGTCTGTGTGTGTCTGTCTGTCTGTCTCTGTTTTTGCAAGGGAATGTGCTGGAATATGATATTTCCCCACATCATGCATGCTGTAGTTTAGTGTTTCTTCTTTGCACTGCAGGCTACAAGGTGAACTTTGCTCTAGTGCATGATACCGTGATACACATGTGTGTAGATATGATATCAGGGGCTCACTTTCCCCCAGTCAGTGTGAGTGGATATGCAGGCAGGATCTCACTGCACAGAGGGGGCAACAACCACAGCCTGCATTCTTCTCATGTGCTCGAATAAAGAGCTGCAAACTTGATGACCCATATGCATTCCTCTCTGCAGCATCAACAACACACACACTCACACACACACACACACACACACACACACACACACACACACACACACACACACACACTGACACATACTCACAACAGCACTCCCCCTGCACACTGACAGACATCCCCACCAATTTGTTAACACCTGTGATTAACCCCTGTCAACTTAATGTGCCAAGTGGAGGTGTCTGGATCGCAGCAAATTAAATGTCAGCATTGTGTTGTAACATTTCATTTACATATACCCCGCAGCGTCCACAAGACCTGCAGTGTTATCTCGTAAAATGTTGTCTTGTAAAAAGGAAAAGCCACAGATTACAGTGCTCATTACCCCCATTTAAGGCCATAACAAGAACTTAGTTGGCTTTTGTTAAGTCTTCGCTCCGCCGCAGATTCGCTGAATGATATTTGCAGGCTGCTGCAGTTTCCTCTCCCCATTTCTACTGATTGTGGCCGCAGACAGGACTGCGCCATTGTGTGTGTGTGTGTGTGTGTGTGTGTGTGTGCGTGTGTGTGTGGCAGTGGTGGTTGGGGTGGGGGGCGGTGCTCTTTCCTATGTAATTTTGTGACATTTGTGACATTCGGCGTAAGATGCCTCAGAGGGCAAGGCACTCAGTGGGAGGTTTGGTGTGCGAGAGAGTTTACTGTCTCAGTCGCATCATCCTCTGGCATGAATCACATTTGATACATTTACGAAGATGTCAGTGTTTTAATAATAACCTGATTATTGTCTGAACAATTGATAACCCTTTCAACCTCATGCTCCAATGACCAATACGACCAATACGCCCTATTCCCTACCCTCAGCCCTCTTGCAAGAGCTACGCCCTCATAACACATGGATGTACACAGCTCTGTTTACACTGAATACATCAACTCACTATCTCCATTGTCACTGTCACCTTTGCTTCTGCTGTGTACGTCTGTCCAGCTTGTTGTGAAGGCTCTGGTCAGGCGACGTGAGATGATTGGTTGAGTTTATATTACAGTATTTCGAGGGCCGTCCTATTTATTTATTGATGGCTATTAGGGTGTGAAGAGGTTTTCAGCTAGTGAGATAGAAAGGTCTTACAAGGGAATAGATGATAATTAAGTTATTGCATTGCATTGCTGCATATTTCTCCCCTTGACTGCATTATGTAGCTTGATGGTGCATGTCCTTGGCTCGAGTGCACATAAGTAGTTGGACATAAGGCTGAGTCATACTCTCACCATGCTGTGTAAACATCAATCTAAATGGACCTCTTAATTAGCAGCTTGTGTCAACAGCATAGTCAAAATAGAATCTCTTCAGAATAAGGTTGATGGTCAGTGATTGAAGGTTTTGGTGCCATCACCATAGTTGCCTTGGGAAATGTCAGATTTGTTTACCAAACTTTACCATTAGATAATTATTGTGATGATAAACTTTAAATATGTCCTGTATGTGTTTTGATTTGCTGTCTTGCAATATCTGATCACATGTCATGCCCATAACAAAACTTTGGACTATAAGACATCACAGTGCTCCATGTTGTTTATTAAAATGCACTACCATCCTGTTTAGTTCTGCAAGGCGAGAGATTTAATGCGATAATGTCAAACCCTCTCTCTGCCAAGCGTCTACGAGAAGTCGGTTCCCTCCTCGTGCAAACTGCCAGTTAAAAACCTCACAAGTTTCACATGGTACTAAATGTGTCATTGTCGGGGCGGCTGTGGCACACTTACGCCCCCCCCCCCCCCCCCCCCCCCCCCCCCCCCCCCCCCCCCCCCCCCCTCTCCCATCCACTGCTTCACCTCCACTTCCTCTGCAGATTGTAAAAATGTCAAGTGCGAATGACAGAGGAAAGGAAGTTTCTTTTTCCTGCTCCGTTCCTTCAAAACACCGTAGTAGTGAGTCAGTCACTCCTGGCTTTGTCATGTTTATTTGTCACGTTTGATGGCAGTCCGTGACTCGTCACAGGTGGAACAAAATGACTTTAAAGGTCCAGTGTGTATGATTTATGTTCTTTTTTTCTTTCTTTTCTTTTGGCAGCTGTGACATATAAATAGATTTTTTACAAGAGTATAATGACCTAAATGTACAAACTGTTTTCATCACTGTAGAGTGAGCTCTTTATAGTTTAGATCAGTAGCAGGCCCTCCGCGTGGAGGCTGCCATTTTGCTCCACCATGTTCAAGCCTGTTTAAACACCATTAGAGTTGTAATCATTACTGAAAGCTACCACAGACAGTGAGGGTTGAGCTGAGGGGCTTTAAGTGCACCTGCATCAAATTCTAAACTTTGTGCCTGGCAGGAAGAAATGTGAAAGTCCAATCTAATCTCTTTTATTCTTTTTGTGGTGACTTCAATAATCCCTAAGTTAGCATTTATCATATGTCATGGATGTCTACAGTTTTTCCTTCCCTCTTGTTGCTGTCAGTTGTGCGTATGGAGGTTGTCGTCTGCAGGTCTTCATGTTGTGTCGTATGCATTTGGCCTTGGACCCTGCTTGCTCGGAGAGAGCCTGGAGTTTGTCAGGTGCTTGTGTTTGGTTCCGTCTGTTGCAGAAGTGATGCAGCCTCGGCCACAGCGGCCTTCTCCCCTGTTGTTTGACAAGTCGGGCTGACTCACGAGGCTGCAGCTCCACAGCACAAACTCATCAGGCACTGACAGATGAGACATGCTCCCCGCGATGGCCGTGCACCCCGGAGATGTCACCCAGCGGTAAACACCTCTACTCGGCGTCCATGCACTATCTGTCAGGAGAAGGATTCCATGAGTGAACACAGCCCCTGCAGAATTTTCACTGGCTGTAAATAGTGAAAACAACAGACTGAATGACTCTTCAGAGTCTGTTTCGATTTGTCCGTGTTTTGGTTTGCCAGTTTTTTGATGCTCCAAATAAAATCCACTCGCTCTCTGCAAAACAACCTTTTTGGCCTAATTGAGGAGGCTGTCCCACAAATGGAGTCCAGTGAAACCATGCAGTGTAGCTTTGAACTAATAAAACTAGCCTTGACCTAAATGAAACAGGACCAGACTCTGTCAGAATAAGTAGAAATAAATTGGGATATTACCGTGGTTTGGCAGCGGTGCCCCATGACGTAGTCATTGCCTCAGGGACTCGGGCGAGTGTGGGAAAAGGAGGAGAGAAGAAGGGTGGGAGCCGATACCAGGAGAGAGGAGCTGAGTCTGAGTGTTTTTTTTCTCTTTTTGGGAGGGGGAGTGGAGCCGCTGTGATGTTGGGATGTAGGAGCTCCGCTCACATTGGCCAGCGGCACTTAAACAGAGCTGCTTTTGCATACTGATTCTTTTCACCGCCCCCCCCCCCTCCCCGTTTTCACACCACTTCCTTTTATTCCTCTTTTTATGGCTTTGATGGTATTAAATAATCTTTACATGTCAGAGTGCACAGCTCCCAGTGTTCATGTCGGGAGAGTGAGAGAGCAATTAGGTCAGAGTGGTGGAATAACTTGGTTTCATCCCAGCCTTAAAGTGGCAGAGCACCTCACTTCAACTTGTGCTTTATATTCACCTCCAACCTTCTGGACGAGACTTTCAAAGAGATCCAAGGCCAGTGGTGTTATCCATGCACTTTGAGAGAGTACTTTTATCTGTCCATTTATAGCCTCATAATAAAATGTCCCAGAATGGATTATCAGTCGTGATATTTTAGGTTTTCTCACTATGTTAATTTGCCTGAAGAATTAGGCCATGTTTGTCTCCACTCCTCTAATGAGGCTGAGTCAAAGACCAATATAACCTCTTATCCTGGTTATTGATTTGGGATGCCTTTTAAGCTTTGGATTGTTTTGGCAGACCTTGAAATTATCGGCAACTTCATCTGCAGCTGTTATTGACATTTCTCTCCATTTTTTCTCATCTGAGACAAAACCGATTGAGATCACAAGGAACAAGCGTATTTATGTTTCCGTTTTGCCTGATTTCGGCTTTAAACTTTCCCATGGCATGTCGTCCCATGTTCGAGATTGCATTTCTACATCTTGGCATGTGAACGTCCTGGCTCATGTCACAGCATTTCATTGCCCTCGTCACAGAGTTTCATACCATTATCCACGCTGGTTCTGTACCTTGGCTTTTTATGAAAGTGTCTTTGCCCGGTCGGACAGTCCCCCAGCGTGACGGCTGACATTTCCAGTCAAAGGGCCCTATTGTTGGCTCCTAATCCCCCTCCACCCTCCTCTCTATAAAACAATGGTATCAATTGCTTCCACTGAGTACATCCACAGCTCTGAGTGAGAGACAGGCTGGCCAGGCTCCTTGGCAAGTCTGCCAGCCGTCCTACCCAGGCAGCCAGAATGACCTCTTAATTTCCAGTGATAGCACTGTGCTCGGGCCCATGGATTCCTCTTCAGGCATGTGTGCTAATATTATCTCTGTAGCATGAGAACAAGCCCTTGATCATGTCTGCCCTGCCACCCTGTAAAGGGGCACAAATAATGGCTTGTGTATATATTTATTTTCCCTGGGAGACAGTGGGGCAGACCAGAGGCTGTGACCCCCCCCCCCCCCCCCCCCCCCCCCCCCCCCCCCCCCCCCCATGGCGTTAATGAATAGTTTCTTCTATTTCACCCCCTTCTCCTCAGGACACTGCTATTAACTTTGACAGATGATATGTTTTTTGACTCAAACACTCATGGTCACTGGAAATGAGATTCGCACACACACACACACACACACACACACTCATCTTGCGCTCTGCTTTTTGTCTCTGTCCTCCTTTTTTCTCTCTGTCAGAATTGAAGGACATGCTGCTAATATTCCTTTTAGAGCGGCACCGTACGACCAAGCTGCCAAGTTAACCCTTTGATGCCGTGAGTCAGACATCGAGCTAGAGAGCTGGTGTCAGTTCCACAGATGTCTGACTAGTCAATCTGTCCTCAAGCGCTCTTCTAAAACACCAATGACATTCTGAGCCAAGAGTGTGTCTGCAGTCAGTTATGAAATGGTTGTAATTTTTGTGCTAAACCTTTCCTTTGCTCTGTTGATGTTGGTCAAATTTCAGTTTCACTCTTTTTTTTAAGGTAATTTGAATCTAGAATAGACATTTAAAAGAAGATGCCAGAGAGAGAATATCCAAAAAGACACACTGGTTGGTTCTAGGATATGTCTGTATCTAATGGTTATTTGGATTATTGGTTCATCTGCAGATCATTTTCCCTATGAAGAGTCCAAATTGACGTCATCATTGTCGTTTCCCACTCATGGATCACATTGTAAAAATGTTCAGTTTCGAGTGATTACAAAAAAAGATGAAAATACAATGGAAATACTGCAACCTGAGACTGTTTCTGTGGTTTTGAATGAATGAATGAGTATCAAACAAATCCAGCATTGCAGGGCTGGGGGAAATTTTTCCTATCAAGGGCCATTTCAGTTTTTATGATCTCCTTGGAGGGCTGTATAGAATTATTGAACATATTACACTAACGCCTTCAATGCAAAGGCTGGAACTGCTTCTCTTTGGTGAGGCCTGCAACCACTGTTGGTGGTGATGATGATGATGTCAATCACAGCTGGTTTTAGACGTAATATCTTTCTGGGGAAAAAAAAAAATCTTGGCTTGCTAAAATGATAATTCCTCAACCATATCAAATCCAGCAGTAATCCCTTGCATAAGAATGGTGATGAGCCGAATTTTTGTTTCATCGCAGGGCAGAGAGGAAATTAGAAAAAATACATTTCGCCCAGTTTAGCCGAATGTTCCCATCTTTAATGACTCTTGGGATTGACCTTTTATGTCCTTGTGATCTTTTAAACAGGTCGGATTGGCTTATATTCTGTTACTTACAAAAGTATATGTGTAATGCTACACACATAGTTAGTTTGATAAGTAAATTTTATTTTCTATACAGCGCGATATCACAACAGAAGTCATTTAAGGTTACCTTTTACTATAGAGCAGGTCTATTGTTTATCTCGTTCTTTTATTAAACGAACTAAAAAGCCTTATGTTTTTTCATTATTTACATGATGGCTCGTCATTTCTGTCCCTACATGGTCTCATATTTTCCATTCTCTTCTGCTCTCTGGAGTTCCGTCCTGATGCACGCACACATACAAATTAATTGTCCGATTGTTATATTGACTGTTGTCAAGTGTTTGTGTCGCTGACCACCCCCAAAGCTATAAACAAAGGGAAAACACAGAAGTGAGTGACAGAATGTCAAGTCATGACTTCAGGCCTATGACGTCACCAACGTGAGCTGCACGGACCATGTGCCAGATCAGAGGGGATGAAATCTGAGGGAATGTGAGGAATTAACCATTTTTGAAAAGGCTGAGATGAAGATGGGGAAGACGCTGAAATGCAGAGGAAGACAGAAGTAAACAAAAACACCAGAGTTCCTCTTTCTGTAACAGACTTTATTTGTCAGGCCCTGCCTCGTGCAGATTTGCTAGCGCCACCTCCTGTTGGAATATTACAAAAGTTACAGCAGATCCTGAGGATTATTGTGAACATGTCTGTGCTGAGAACTTCTCGCTGCATTATGCAATTGAGAACAGAGTCTTGAATCTGAACTCAGTGATCTCAGAGATCCTTGACAGGAGTGTGAAAATGGCTATTGTAGTATTGTTTGTGTTGTTGTTACCCTGGCTAGAACCCGACAAGCACACAGCCACAAATGAACACCACAAAGGACTTGTTCATTTTCTCTGTTTTATTTTTCTTTAACTGCTATGATAACGTGATTCTCTTTTTATTTTTGTATCTGTCTCACAGAAAACAGTCTTGTGGCAGGGGGCTGCCGAACCCAACTCTACTACTTAGTTGTCGGGTGGGCTGTGTTTCAGTAAACCAGTTCTGAACATCCTAATTAAGACTCTCGTCAGGCTCTGTGCCATTCCCACTTGGCCACATGGAATATTGCATGTGTTTCCTTCCTGAACAGTGGCCATATCCAGTTTTAAAGGTCTGCACAAACTAAAGCATCTTAAAACTAATTCCGGTGGAACAAATCTTCAGCATTGTGCCTCCTATATGTACGGATGTGGCAGGTGACGGCGTATTACGCAGCTGCTGTGGCGCAGCTGCCTGCACATTAGCCGGAGTCTCCATAGGCCACATTTATCAGTGTGAGGTCAACGCCACAGTGAAGACATAATGGTCCTGCGCAAGGGGGGATTTAGCTCTTGCCGCTGCTAGCTTGAAATGCTAGCTGGACGTAAGTGGCTCCGCTTGTAGCAGTGTTTTTGTGCTGCTCTGCTGCCTTGGCATGTGCCCGCCAAGTGTGCATAGCTAGTGAGCCGCTGCCACTTATTTTGTCTCCACTAGCTGTCATCACAGCGCAGCCAGACATAGTGAAATGCCATCACACCAGATCACTGTCATGCTTTAACGTTGCAGCACAGTCTGTTGGACGACTGCATTTGCAGCAGGAGAAGTGGATGTCTAAAACGAATTCTGCAACGACTGTGTAGCAAAAGACCATTAAAGGCTAATCACATGACCTTTTGCTTGTTTACACAGCAGCAATTAATCCACATTGTATCGCCTCCATACAGGCCACAGAAATATTTTTGTGTTTGCACTTTTTTTACAGTATATTATTTCAAATAACATGTGAGGTACCTATCTCAAACATTCACACGGCGAACCCAGCCTCAGCCCGCAGATGTTTCCATGGATATAAATAACAACATTTCAGACAGACACCATCAATAATGGTGGATCCTTTGATTGTTTTTTGTTCTTCATTCGGCGTCAACATAATTTTAATTTTCCTTGGCTTTTTGCGTCGCAGTAATAAGTCTGTGATATGGCGGACCAGGCAGCATATGGCTGCCATTTATGATCAACAGCCTCAGTAAAGAGTTGACTGGAATGTGCAAATGTCTGCATGCTAATGGGATAGTAATGTAATGAAGCACGTTGTATCTGGACAATAATGAGCTTCAGTTATTGAGTGCTGATGGCTTCTTCTCAGCCTCTGTTGTTTCACAAGATGCAGCTTCTTTGTTTGTTCTTCATAACACACCATCACTTGAAAAAACACATCTGAAAAACACAGACTGGGTTACATGAAAATTGCATTCTAAGTGATTTACGGCGTCAGGTGAAAAGCATATTGATAAATACCTAGAATACCGATTTGAAATCATGAAACTAAATTGGCCAGAACTGAGACAGATGCAGTGCAGTAAATTAAACAAGCAATCTCCTATGTTGGGTGACAGCACAATGGTGATTAGGGTTTCATGTGAGCTGTCCTGCATTATTTATGGCTGTGCTGTGGGCTGCATGCAGTTGAATAGACCCACAGTCCATTGACCGGGCACATTACAGGAGGCTGGTTCGTGAGGGTGGTGGTGGTTGGGGGCGAGGGGGTATTAAAAATGACTCTATTTCTTCTTGAGGAAGTCCATTTTCATCTAAATGAAGGTGGAAGCCCCAAGCGTGTTGTTTCTAGGCTCGGTGTGTGTGAAATGTGTCGACACTGTTCCATGAGGCTGCTCCGCACAACTCTGCTCTGTGTTACAGGGTGATTTCTGCACAACCTCCCATTTTTACCCATCTTCGTCTCTCTCAGTCACTGACTACTCAACTGCCCGCTGCCCATGGCCACCTCAGAATGTCTCTTTTGTTCACGGTTGTACTTATGGATGTTAGGCTATTTGTAATAACTTATATAAGTGCAAACTCCATTGTATACCTGCCTGTTTAGCATGGATTGTATGCTTGGTCTGTGGTAATACCAGTGATTGTAATTTATTTTTCTGAAACTGAGAAGTACACAGAGTTCTCTATTGTAGATTCAGTCATTGTTAAACACACTGATGGGATTACTACTTTGATGAATCATGATGTTGTGGCTACAGATCACCTGCTTTTTCAAATTGTAGTGAAAAGGAAAGTAAATTGTCAAAAGAAAATAGGAACAATACCTAAGATATGCAATTGAAAGACAGAGAGAGGTTAGCGAAATTTGAGAGATCTATCAGCAGAGGAAGACAATCGTATTCAGAACCGTACAATAATTTTACATTTTTGTGTTTTGTATTTTTTATACTCCACCACGGAAGTTGCTATGTTTCTAAGAGTAGCCAAGATTGGACAAATCAAACACCGACTTTAAAGAGAGCCATTCCTATTCTAACTGACAAGATCATAATATTATTGGTTCTCCTAAACACTATTCCCTTCATTATGTAACTTCACCACTAGAGCTACTAAGTCCTACACACTGAAGCTTTAATTTCAGATTCACAACAAGAGGCATGCAAACACCTTGCTATTTCTCTTTGTCTGCTTGAAAAACATTATGCAAAGTCCCAGGAATAATGTTTATTTGTTCACGCTACCTCGCAATTCACCCATTTTCAATGCCTTGCATTTAGGGAGAGATTTGAGTGCTTAAAGTGCAATAGATTATGACAAACAAGAAGGATTGGAAGGAGATTGAGTTTTAGCCCATTAAAAAAATGCCTTGATGGCCTCAATCCTTGCGGGATCACTCCAGGACACACCTAGTTTGAGCTTGCTAAGCACCACCGGATGAAGTTCCTAATACAAATAAAAAGAAGCCTCACAATCAACCGGATTATGAATTGAAAAGTCCTCTTGAACGGTTTGAGCCATATCTGCTACACGTCAAGTAAACAGCAAACAGTGGCTTTCTGTGTAATGTTTGCCACATTCCATGACTTTGAATGACGGAGAGTACACATACAATTATATTCCTATATGTCCTAAACATGCATGGAGCATTAATATTAACACTTATGTCACACCCCAGTGACATAGTACAAAGCAGCAGTGATCATTAGTATGACATCCATAATAGGATGAGGAACATGCCGCCTCCAGTATATTAGATGTGTAACGTTTGTGTAGAGATGTACAGGTTGTTATACGTGTTGCTCCTCTCTGGTTTCTTCTTACTAGTCATCCACTATTCCCAACACAGAGGTGATCGGTGAGGTTCAGCAGTGAGCATTAATTAGCATTGTGAGCTTGTTCTCTCACCATGCACATGCGAAAATACGCCTTCCTCTGTTTTTTTTTTATACAGCTCAATTCGCCCCAAATGTCAAAGCTTCATGCTCATCTCAGTGTCATGCTAGTTATAGTAATCACTCAGATTTTACAGTTTCTGTTTAGATTTTGTAAGGTTTTCATTCTTTACTTCCCCTTTCGGTGCATTCATAGTCGTTAATTCCTGAATTCAAACATCAAACGACGATGAAAAGCCTAATTTCTGTGTTTTGTTTCTTTTTCCCTTTACCTCTGTCCTCATCGGTCTCTTGTGCAAAGGAAGCTGCCTTCTCTGAGCCTGTGGGTTTACATTATTAATTTCAGCTCAGCTCTGCACCTCCTGTGTGAATGCCCGAAAATAACTTCTCCCTGCATCTGGACCATGCGAACGCTTGTGCGCCTTGAGTGATTCGCCTGAGGGACTTGAAGTTTGCGTCTGCAACAGAAAACTGTTAATCCTCTCAGTGTGTTAGAATGGAACGCCTTCCCTAATTTGTGTTTTGTTTGTGCATTTCATATCTTGTAGCATCACCGTAGATTGTCTTCCCCCCGCACATGTTAGTAAATGGCTAACAAGGAGCGTGTGTTTGTTATGCTTACGAAATTAATTATCATCTTCACATCGATGGATGTCTGTTGCATGAGTGTGTGTCCTAATTGTTGCTCCACACAATAGCGTGTTGTCGTTTTGGGTTGGCCCCCAGCCCAGGTTACACACCCGAACTCTTGTCCACTTGTCCAGAGCAACGAGACAATGCTGAACTGCCGCGCTCCTTCAGAGAGCCACTGTCCTGTCCAGCAGTCCCCTGGGGGTGGGGTGTCTTCTGATGGGTCTGTGCCAAATTTTGCCCACATTCAATTGATTCTTTGTCATTTGCACCATGTGAATGCTAGTGTGGCTGAGCTGTGGCTTCATGCATTTAGATACCTTGCATAGACAACTCTCCTTGGCTTCTCCTCACCCACAACCACGGCCCCTTCATCCTCCAACCATTGTTATTCTATCGAGTGAAACCCGCTCATTCGCTTCTCTCATGCAGCATGAAATACAAGTTTTTATATCGGCATTGGCAGGTATTTAAACCTCTGATTGAATCCAGGCTGCACTCATTAAATCGTCAAAATGATGTAACGCTTCGCCGTCGCCTCTGGGTGCCAGCATGGGATGTTGTTCCACTTAGGGATTCCAGTATTTGTCTCTTTCATAAACACATGGCATCTGGCTGCCTGCAGTAAGCCCAGTATTCATTTGGACTTTGACATCGAAATGTGGCTGAATTCTGTAGCGAGACGCTGCCTGGCCTCTCATTTAGCAGTTCACAGCGGTATGATAAATGTTACTAATCACCTATTGACCCACTAAGGTCAAGCCTTTGCCCTGTTGCCCATCAACCTCCACAATCCCGCTGTTTTCTTCCGGACCCTTTGCACTGTGGATTGCCTTTATCTTGGTCAGGCCACGGTTTTCATCTTTGAACAATGCTTGTTCACAGCCAGATATCAGACAGTACAACTCTGCCCTGATTTAGTTTTGTTCTCGCCCTTCCTAGATTTATCGTTCCAAAAATAAATGTTTTCTGGCCTTGTGGCCTCTGAAGTGCATTTATGTTGTGAATGCGATTAGATACAGCGGGCCAGAGCAGATACCGTTTCCTCTCTGTGATCTCAGCTTTAGTCATAACCTTTGCACTTCGAATATCGCAGCCAGTTTTTAGGACCTTACCGAGGAGATAAGTAAAAAGAACAAAGTGTGAGATTATCAGCAAAATAATCTTCTCAAAGAAATGAATTTGGACAAAATACGAAGGACTGGGAGCTATAAATGGATATGCACACACACACTGTATGAGAGTGTGTGCTTGATGTAGTTTCTGTTCCGCTATTTTTCCACCAGCGGTGCAGAGAATCGAAGAGGAGCTTTTGTTCTTTTGAAAATCCACCTGATAATGTTGGTAGCTGGCTCTTTGCCTGAGCTGGTTGGATTTAAAAGACGAAACAGAAAAAAAAACTCAGCACCCAGCCCAGTGTTACACACTTTTCCACACCCAGCATAGTGGCCCAGACTGTCTACAATCCCCAAGTGAAGCAGCATTTCTGTTTAGAGCCTTTGGAAAATAGAGGGCATGTTTCATTTTCAAGGGAGGACGCTGTGAGTTGAAGAGTGCAGCACAGGTAGGGATAATAATGCAGGCAACACAACAATGGCATCAGCAAGATGCTACGTTTTCAGGGTTCACCGCCAGGCCCTTGCTCCATTCTCCCCCCTCGTCCATGTTCTGACTTCAATTTTACACATGAGACTGATTGAGCCATTTGGTGTATTGCTAAGCTGCGTGAAGAGTGCTACTTTTATAATGAAAGAATACTGCTAAATCAGGGCTTGACAAATCTACTTTCTCCATGTTGCCACATGGAGAGTTTGGCGGATTAAGCTCTAATTTTAGTGCAACTTATCTCTTCAGCTGCTTTTAAGAATTAGTTCCAAATAACAAAAAAGGGTGAAAATGCGAAAGGGTTTTGGGACGAGGGAGGGTGTTGTGGTGGGAGAGAGGTGGGAGTTGGGGATTGTCAGGGAAGCGGGGCTGTGAAAAAGAGATTGTTGTAGTGGTGGTAGAGGGGGCCTTTCGCATTAGAGTTCACATTTACACACAAATCTCCAGCAAACATGCAGACAATAATTGTAGTGGTGAGGCAACATTCAGCTTTTCAAGTTAAAATGTTAAAAGAAATCCCACAGCATGAGTGGTTTCATTGGATAACAATTCCAAATGGACTTTCCAAACAGCAAAATAATATTCAACACAAATTTCGGCACAACTTTCTCACTCAGGCTTCTATACTAGAAAGTCAAATCCTGGATGTTAGTTACGGAGGTGTGTGGATGTAAAGTTAGTGTGTTGTGTTTCTGCAGTTCTGCACTCACGTCATGCCATTCTGAACAAAATCACTTCTTTGGATTTATTCCAATGTTGCCAAGCTGTAATAGTCTAGACCTTTCCATCTCACATGTATTTGGTTACTGGGACACATCATCAATACTAAACAACCATCAATACCTCACTGGAGGCACTTGCATTTAAAACAATGGAGGACACGGTGTTGGTGTGCATTCAGCACTTTTGAATAGCCGTCAGCTTATCGATTCCCCTCTGAGGTCGGCATCAATTCCTTTCTGCCCAGTTTTATTCTGTTGGGGACAGTGTAGGGCAAACGCATGACCAAAAAAAAAAAACGAAGCTCAATTGACTTGGGAGGGGAAGACCCATAAAACACTAGCGTGGCAGTTTCCAGTCATATTCTCTGTGCTGGGACAGGAGCCTTTGTCATCGAGGGCGGTGTTTGGGTGTGATTATGTAATCTATCAGGTTATTACCATAAAGGGGAGGGGGGCCGGGGTGTTGAGGGGGTTGGAAGGTAATAGCAGCGCTATTGATGATCATCGTCTAGCAACTGCCCAAGGGCAGGAATGTTTTGTGTGCCGATGTGTCCGACAGGTGGCTAGGAGATGCTAATTGATTAATGATCAGAGTGATATATGAGCCCCTGCGGCAGGCCTAAACCTAAAAGCTCAGAGCACCGGTGTCGCTCTAAATCATTTCCAACCAGGCCAGTAAACCCCAAACAGTTCCCCCATTAGCATTTGAAAGACCAATCAGAAGGGGGACTGTGCCTTCCGAACCCCTTTGTGAACCGCCCATTGTCAACATCCTTAGTCTGAATTAACAGGCTAGCATTTTATGCCAGATGAATAATGACAACAAAGATGGTTTTATAATAAAGGTCACTCAGCACTAATGATGATTAACATCCCCACAATCTAAGCCTTTGGTATAATTTGGTTTTCAACCCCTGTGCACGGCAGTTCCTGCTCCTACATGAACTGCACTGAATGAGGAAGTGCTGTCTCCTGATCTTTGTGAGATGCAACCTGCAACTTTACCACTGAGTGTAAAATATTGTTTTAAATCTCAAAGTTTAATTAATGCCTTCTCACAATTTCTTATAGCGACTATAATTCCTCAAACCTGCAGGTGAATCATTTACATTGCTGTTTTGGCTCTGTACATCATACAGCTGACATATTTTCAATTCAATTGGTGTCAGATTCCTCCTGAATGATTGAACATTAGTGGAATTCACCTGTTCATATTTTGCACTGGATGTTCCATGTCATACTGTCGAGGTGGATTATTTTCTCCTGATCACCAACTCACTTGGTCTCCATTTCTGTCTCACTCTCTCTCTGGTTATTTACCATTCCACAGGGGGCGGGCTTTCGTGACCCTCTTCATTGTTTTGTTTGGATGACTCTGAAGGACAATGACAGTCTGGAGCCTTGGCCGGCACTCAGTGTGTGTGAATCAGAGTCTTTCCATTGGGACTGCTGTCCTCTGATGTCAAGAAAGGTTATGTGATCTATGTGCGACTGAAGGGGGGTTTCCACCGCTGAGAGTCAGAGCCTCAAAGAGAGGGATTTATAACGTGTCAGCGTCTGTGTGTGTGTGTGTGTGTGTGTGTGTGTGTGCGCAGCCGGTGGAATTTTATACAACCAAACAAGTTAAAACAACACATTGTGTCTGTTTTAATAGAAGCTCATGACTCTTGCCACAGGGCTGCCATTCCTAAGTAACCACACACTTGGAGACTGCTGGTCGTACCGTCAATCAGTTTTTTACACATTTGTACTGAGCAGTAGTGGAGGGGCACCGCTGTCAAGGCGAGTAAGCGAATGTCCCAGAGCTGAGGAATGATTTCAATTGAGAGACGGACCGCCTCCCATCAAACCTTTTTAACCATCAGCACTTGGGCAAACCAAAATCCCAGTTGCCTGTGTGCTAGCCTCCACACGGCAGATCGGGTGACCCTGCTGTATTATCCTTTCAGGCTCTCTTCGCTCGGTGAGACTGTAGGTCCCTGAGCAATTGAGGCCTTCAAGGTGCAGTGAATTGGCTTCCATTTGAAAAGCAGATGGACTTGTTTGGCAGGGCTCCAATCGTGAGGGCCCCTGCTTTCTGTGTGTGTGTGTGTGTGTGTGTATGTTCGGTGAGTGTCTGCACCGCCAAGCCTTTGCCCATCAGCAAAGATAAAGATGCGATTACTCCAAGCTACTCCTGTCCTCTCGCATCAGTGTCAAGACTCCAGGCGAGCACATGTACCCATGTACTACACACACAGACACCCACATGCATAAACTTTGTCCTCATTTCATCCTACCTGCTACAGTATCAGAGACAGTATCAGTCTCTAAATAAAGCTTCTCCTGGTCCAGTGGACTGACACAACCACAGCGTTCAAGCACCTCTCAAATCCACAACAGGAAATGAGGGCGTGTAACAAGACAGGAAGTGAGATGAGGAGTCATTCAGGGTCTGGGCACTGGCCAATTGATTGTCATGTTGGAATGGATGCCAGAGAGAGCAGTGTTACACATTATAGTGCTGGCAGCTGTAATAACAAACATCACCGCATTGCTAGCATATCATGCAGAAAACTGATTATCTGTCCGCTACATACAGCAGCTAGTTTGTCTTTGCAAAGCAGTGCACTCAAGCCACGCCTTCATAAATGGTCACGTGGTGTGATGTAATCAAAGGACTGTTACTCTGCATGTTTGAATGCAACTAAAAGGCAAATGAATTGTAAACAAATGCAGAAGAATGACCATTCGCTGATGATTGAAATGCAATACAAAGGGCCAGAGTTGTCAGGTGATTTTAAAGACAGTTGGAGTGATTGTGTTGCATAAACCCAGACGTTCATTATAATAAAACTCTCAAATATCAAAGCTAAAATCACAGTGTTTTGCCACTGAAGGATGTGGTCTAATGTCATTGTCATAATTTGGGCAGGGAGAAGCATTAAATATTAGTTTGTATTTATTGCAGGATATTTGCATTTGATTGCATTGAGGTGCAACTATTCATGTGATATTTGCTCATACACAGCAGTTACAAACAAACTATGCAAACAAAACCATGAATGAGTTATTCATCTCAGAATGTAAACTTGGAGGGTCTTGATATTGATTTGAGGTTCAGCGGGGGTGTGTGTCACATGCACTACCCAGTCTTTACAATAAAGGATTGATATGTGGGGGTTTTCAAAACACTGTTTTTACATCCTTGCAGTTTGACTGTCCTCTGGAGGACAGACTGGTGTGAAATTCATTTGCTGCTTGTAAAATGGCCCCAAGGTCACTCTGACCTGGAGGTTGGTATCACGCTGGTATCATGACGCATCTTAAGAGCAACCACTACCATGGGTGTCAGGGAAGCTCTGTCCTGATATAACTCACAGATATATAACTTTTTCAACTAGCAAGTAAAAGCAATGAGCTTTTGGGTCTGGTGATGTGAACTTAACTCGAATTGATGATAGTTTCACTGTCACTGGTCCCTTCTTGAACATGCCTTTGGAAAAACTTGGCTCGCTTGACAGTTGATGGGAGCTGAAGGGATCCCGAAGCCAGGATCTGTTCAAAGAGAAAGACATAGTGACCTCACTGCTTTTGAATGCTTTTGACACAAACCAATATTCAATTCAAATGTCTTTGACCATAATTGTGTCACTTGGCATGTTGTCAGCATAAAATGCAACAAAGTGCATTCGGACATGTGCAATCCAGCATTCTGTCATTTTCATCCAGATGTTTTTCCATTAAGAACCATCCCACAAAGCCTTTTTCCATGCTTTCTGCATAAGTGGCGTTTATCAGAGATGCTTAGTGCCATGTGACCTCATCAACTTAGAACTGCAAGCGTACATGTTGATAAATACTTCTGATGTTCTAGCAGCATGCATGAACAAAATGGCATTGTTCATACACTTACTCTAAAGCAATGTTGCTTGACGGTTGTCATGAGCAACCATTCATCTGTACACCATCAGCCAAGCTGTCCTTCTATGACGCGATGACACGCCACTTTAGTTCGTCTCCATCTTGGCAATGAAGGCGCCTCTGTGTCCCTATTTGTGCGTCAGGCTGAGGGGATTTCTATTCAGCCACCTGATTCACATTGCTGTAATTGAGTTGTGGCCATAAGCACGACTGTGCCTGCCTGGGCCCTAGGTAATTCTCACACCACAAAAGCACAGTTTTACTCCGGTTTTCACATGATGTCTCGGACGCAAAACATAATGAATGAGAAAGTCCAATCTGTTGGAAAAGGGCGGGGAGATTATAAGCGGTATGAGAGAGAAGAAAAGGAAAAAGAGTGTAAGAATTTTTGTGTTGTGAAAGAGTTCTGTGCCAGAGAGGCCAGGGAGTCACTGAGTCTGCAGCACGTGGATAAGGACCACAAAGCTCTTGGTTTCAAATATCTCTCTCTCTCCCTCTTTTTTCCCTCTCTCTCCTCAGAGCTCAGGAGCTGCAATCGATTCAAGGGGAGATTTCCTTGGACAAGGACAAGGAGACTGACGTTTTGGGGGTAAGCCCGAATTTGTCGCCCCCATCATTTCAGGGTAACTGGACCGCTCCACACTCCCTCATTGTGGCTACTAAAGGCCATTGTGCTCACTATACAGTAGTGGTGTTCCTCATCATGTGACTGCCATGTTGGGTTTGTGGTTGAGTTGACACAACGTGTGGCTCATGACTGTGAATTGTATAGAGTTGTGTCATATCCTCTGCTTTGTGCTGCCTTCACAAAGGTCACTGTTTGTCCTCAGTTGAAGGTCTGACTTCCACAAACCCGTGGAATTGTTTTCAAACAGATTTCTACAGTTAAATACTGAGTGTGTTGTTTATAGGATGTACTGAATCCTGTGGTCTGCAGACTGCCAGTGGTGGGATCAAATCTAATCCCCAGGTCTGTTGCATCATAGCTGGAGCTGGCAGCAAGGAGATTTGTCATGTTAAAGTGACAAAGACCAAACAAAGACAGCCGTTCATCATTAGGAACTGGCTTGAAGAACTTGGACCATCACTCATTGAGAATAGGCTAATTTATTGTGTCTGATCATCTTGTATCAGCTGCAAAACATTATGACAGTAAAAATAATAAAACCTTTGATTTTTTCCCCCATCATTTCCATTCATTTCATATCAGGCTGATTTGCCAGCACGTTGACACGATAATGAGCGACAGAAAGACGCACAAAAAGATTGGTCCGTTTCTCTCAGCCAGTCCTCACACCATGTCCCCAGGACCCAGGTAGAATTCCTCCTGTCTGGTCCTGTTTGGGCTTACCCTGCCTTTACAAATGTGCATTTGTCCTTTCCCTGTCAAGTCAAGTCTTGACCTGTCCCATCCTGCCCTGTCCTTTCCATCCTGACCCAATGCCCCGGAGGGATACCTCTCCTCCCATACCAGCCTTCAATCAAAAGCAAATAGGATGGTGTTTGCACCAAACCCCCGGCTGATACCTGGAGGTATAAGTGGACGACCACGCTAGAAAGGTTGTGTATCTGCGTATTTGCAGCCCCCACAAGACATTCATGTGTCGTAACTGGAAATGACAAGTGGTCTGGCAAACCTCACCATTAGCAACCGGATTGGCGCACAGCTGTCCTGATGGACTAAGGCTGACACTTTGGTTGTATATGTGTACAACTCTGCTTTCCTGTCTCTTCTTTTGTCTTTCCACACCCTTTGATTTGTGCTCTTGGACAAAAGTCATACCACTGTGTTGACTTAGCTCTAGTTAGGTTAGAAATTGGCAACAGGTAGCCCAAAAGACATGGAGGCATTAAAGTAGGGCAGCTCTCGATCCAGTTTCACTTTTCTTTTTTAACGTCATCTGTTCATGATGAAACCTCACACCTATTTGGGGAATCATGGAGTTATTCTATTCGCCTCTTCATTTATTCATTGCGGTTTTATTTTGTGAACGAGCGAGAGGTACATGCAGTGCTTTTCCAGTTTCTCTCTCTCTCTCCCTCTCTGAGTTGCAGGTTTGGGGTTTTCAATTCCAAGTGAAGAGGTAATTTAACCCCCCCCCCTCCCCTTGCCTCCCCGTCATAATTTAGATCCAGTCTCATAAGTGGGTTGGGAAGCGGCCCCGGGAGTTGATGTGGAACACATGCCTTTAATGATTCACACTCTACGTGCGGTAGGTCGGTGGTGGCTGCCGAGCCCGCAGCCTCTCCCTCTGTCTAGAATGGGACTCCTGTGTTTTTTTTCTAAGTGTTGTATTTTTCTCCAGCGCCACTCCACATATGGAAACTTCTGGGAAGTTGTTTATGCACAGTTGTTCCTGTGTAATGGAGCTTCTTATTCTCTGTTAAAGCAGGCAGAGTTGAACAATCAGTATTGGACACTTTCGCTGCAGCAGCGTTCCATCTGTTTGCATATATTTCCACACGTTAGATTAGAAGTGACTGTTGCTTGTGTGGCTGTGCCAATTCCTCTGAAACTCCAATGGCTCCATAGGCATTTCTGTTATGTCATTATGATGAATGTCTTCGTGGTGTTTGGTGCGATTGTGTTCCACATGGGGGCTTTCCAACACTCACATCCTGAATAACCAATTTGATTTGTTGGATTCACACGCAAAACTTCAAATCTGGTGCGTTGACATTTGAATAAACTACTTAAAGCCCAGTTGGTATAAGCTTGTATATGTGCGACTGAGCTCATTCATTGCGTGGCGTTCGAATAGAAAGATACTATGTGGCATCTCACTTCATTTCCCCCTGTGGAATAACAGAAGTGTGCTTCATGTACTGATGCTTGGTTGATCTATTTCGGTTGAGTGCTCTCTACCCATGCTGAAAAATTAGGGAAGTTTTGATATGACTAATAATTCAAACTATAACAGTCAGTGTGTTAGGTGCTGTGCATTCATCCCAGCCATTGGTGTTGCTTTCATCATGGTTATAGATGAGGAGTTTTCTATCCTTTAAATCAATGAGCAGTGAAATCTGCCAGCATGTGAGAGGGAGGGGCCACTGTTCATTAAACTTGGCATAAATTGCTTCCTGTTTTTGCTTTCACCCAGCACCCCCCCAAAACAACAGCCAACATCTTTCCATCTATACTTCCATCTTTTGTTCTACCCCCTTTTTCTTCCCTCATCCCTCCACCATCCTTGGTCCCACGCCCCTTTGTTTTGCCTCGTCTGACCTTTCCTTCCTCCGCGTACACATACGTACATCTCTCTATTTCCTACTGGCCACATCACACATGCATAGTGTGAAGTCGACTATCGCATGTCCTTGACTGAAATGCATGTGTGCAGATTCTTTCCCTGTTGTGCAAAGCAAGGCTTTCGGGCGGCCGCAGCACTCAAAAAACATTCTGCACTTGCTGACCTCGCTTGACAGGAGAGCTGCTCGTGTGCAGTGGGATGACTCAGGAAATGGCATGTGCACTGTATATGCCTGGCTGAGGTATTGTGTCGTGTTGTTGTGTAAATGCCAGACGGACATTGTTTCTCTGGCTGCAGCAGATTGTGTTTTGGGTCACGATTCAACTAAATGTTTGTGCTAAGAGAAAATGCTTTGCTTTTTTGAATTAGTGGCAGAGCCATTTAGATTCTAGCTTGTGTTGTTCCCACAAGCGGTCGACTCGATGCCCGTGAGTTTACCAATCCTGTTTAGTGCGTTTTTATGTGATGGTGCTCACTTTTTACAATACCCATAATCCACAGAAACAAAGTGCCACTTGTTAAGTGTTGCTTTTATGAAACTATGCCTTTGTGCTGTTTTATGTGTTGTGTTTTGAGCAAATTGGTGTTAATCTGTTTGGCTCATAAATTAAGCTTTCTGTTAGAACTCATTTTATACAGTTTACCATTCCCGAAGCTGGTTTTCAAGCAACACTATAGAGGTGCTTGGACTGTGCTGAGTGAGTGTATGTGTGTCTGTTTATGAGTGCTGAAATTGATGAAGAGACCACCCCGGATTTGAGTGTTGCTACAAAGAACCACCCGATACCGCCTGTAGAAAACCCCAGCCCCTCTGGGCGAGAGGGCATAGCTTACAGTACTGAGCAGTCTGCAGTTCCTCTTTGGGGTGCCTCCTGACAGGAACTTGGCAGCGAGGAAATATAAACAAATTCCCTGTGGTGGGCTGGCAAGCTCGGCGGCGCAGTTCCCCCACTACCATACATGCACAGCGCAGCGCAGCCCGACTCAGAAGAGCCCGCTCAGCTCCGCAGCCACAAACTGTGCGAAATAGATCTTAAAGGGACAGATGCTGCCTGCACTGTTTTCAGGGGGCACAGGCCCACTCTGTATTTGCAGTCTGCTTTCCCTGTAGTGGTCACGGTTGCATAGGCCGACATGTTTGCTGTCCACCATATTGTTTCAGACTGACAGTGATTTGTGTTGCTCCTGCTGCACTAACTTCTCAGAGGTTTCCGACAAGACCATTCGAAGTCTGCCTGCATGAGAGAAACTACTGCCAGGGGTCCCAAAATGGTTGTTTGTGCTGAGGTAGCAAAAAAGAAAAAAACTGTTGATGTAATGATGTGGGTTGGGGAGATTAGTAGGGGGCCTCTCTGTTGTGGAGGGGTGTGGGGGGACAGTAGTCACATGCTAAGTCATGCACACCCTCATGCACTATACTATACATGCTTGTCCACATGTGTATTCATACCCTTTTGTATGTGTGGACTCATGTGCTTGCAGTTTGCTCTTTCCCTCTCTCTTTCTCTCTCACACTCCAAACACAGTGGTATATTGTGCAGCCTGACCTGGTCCCTGTCCAAAGGCAAAGAGAACCCAGATTGCTGAAACAGAGGGCCCACTACTAACAGGCCAGCCAGGCTGTAGCTGTTATAGCCCGGTATGGCCTTCCAAACCAACGGGGACTGCTAACTACGCCCAGAAACCTATGTGTGCAAGCGCGCGTATGTGTATGTGCGCACACACATGCACTTTCTTTTTGATCAGCCACAGAAGGGCTTTTTTTTTTTTTTTTTAGACCGCACTTGCAGGAGCCGCCATGGCACCTCGGTGAAATTTCATGAGCACTGGTAAAAGCATTTGCCTGACTTTGAATAGTTCTTCATCTCCACAACATTTTTCAAATGCACTATTTTCAACTCTCCTTTAATCGCGCTGCTAGTGGAGATGGGCCGTGGAAAGGAGGGTGATGGCAAAGAGGAGGAAGAGAATCCACTTCTCCTGCAATTGTAACAAGATTCAGTGTCGGCACAGAATCTCTTTTTTCACTTTTCCCCCTCTGGCGTAGTGATGCAAGCCAAAGCCAGCTCCCAGTCTGCTTCATTGGTTTCACTTGCCTGCATGTCTGGCTCATCTGTGTGAACTTCTATGTTTACATAATGGGGAAGGCATATTTGGATTTTGGGAGTAAGTAGTACTTTAGAGTGAACTCTACACATTTGTATATTCTTAATACATCACATCTACATCTAATTGTGACCACCCCCCATGTCATTTCAGGCATGTAATGACCCTAAGTAAACTTCTGAACAAAAATTACAGATGTCTTAAGAACATGTAAAACAGGAACCGGTGGGGGATTATGTCACTGCCACACATTTTGTGGTGGTAAAACCTGTGTGTGTGTGAGTCTGTGTGTGTGTGTGTGTGTGTGTGTGTGTGTGTGTGTGTGTGTGTGTGTGTGTGTGTGTGTGTGTGTGTGTGTGTGTGTGTGTAAGAGAGAGAGAGAGAGAGAGAGAGAGAGAGAGAGAGAGAGAAAAAGAATAGAGCAGCCACTGCTCTCTGTGTGAGCAGAGGAGGTAGAGGAGGAGGAGGGGATGACAAAAAGTCTTAGGATCAAGCTGTTCCACTGACAAAGCACAGCCCAGGCAGCTCTGGTGACACTGCAGTGCACAGGAGGAGGAAAAGCCAAGAAGGAAGAAGAGGAGAAGACGGCACCAAATGAAATAGAGTGCAAAGAGTACAAAAATAAATAAATAAATAAATAATCCCTCCTTTGCCACATTAAAACTGATGATGAAGACTGTGAAAATGGACGTAAGAGAGGCGGGGGGGTGAGGGTGAGCAGTCCTGCTTTGGCAGCGCGTCCCCTGGGATGCCATTAGCTGCTGCTGCATGTGTGTCATAGAGTGATCAAATATGTGCAGCGTGTAACATCCTCTATTTAACTCTGGATGTAAGGATCCTCTAACGCACATACATGTGTGCTCCGCTGCGTTCATGTGTGTCCCAACACTCCCCCCCCACCATCACCACCACCGATGAAGTAACAAAGAAGGCATCAAGGGCCCCAGATGTATCTTCACCACACCTACACCTTCTCTCCCAGGTCCCACCAGGCACATCTCTGTAATGGCCCCTTATCGATCCCGAGGCCTTCTTGTCCACACTCAATGCCCATCGATCGGCACCTCACAAAGAGTCTCGCTGGGCTGCTTCATATTCTTTGGCTCACTGTGTGTCGGTACTGTGTGTGAGTGTGTGAGTGTGTGTAAAACGGAGCTTGTTAATATTTTAGAAAAGAGAAAGTGTGTCTGCATGCCTGTGCCGTCATTCATCTGTGTGCAAGTGTGTCCGCCTTTCTTTCTCTCTCTCTCTCTCTCTACCACTCTCAGCGCTCTCTTTTCTGTACCCCATTCATGTCGCTGTAGACCTGCAGTGACAATGTCCCTTTGCACTGTAAACAAAAAAACTCATTAAACCACATGGGACGCAGGCCTCCATGTCTAAAAAGCATGGCAGCATATAGGCATGGACACCCGGCGTGGTGAGCCCGTCTCTGCCGTCTCCCTCACGAGAGACATGACAGGGGAAAGAAGAAAAGACTCCCTCGCTTCCCATATAAAAAAAAAGCCTGATTAATCAGTCAAGCCACATGAAAACTTTACTTATTATTGTTGCTGCTTGATTTATTAAAGGCCTGGATCTGGGTCAAGCACCCCCCCACAACCCACCCACCCACCCCCTTCTCTCCCTCTCTCTCTCTCCCTCTCCTCTCTTCCTTCTGTCTTACCCTCTTTGCCTCTCTTTTTTTTGTACCTAAACAAGAGCCCACCCCCCACGTCTCTTCCCTTTGTCTCTCATCTGGTTTTCTGTTTTTGTTAAAGGACACTTGATTAATGATACCGCAGACAAAGCCCACTGTCTGCCCTCAGCCCAGGCTCTGATAGAGCTCCACTCTAGGTAAACCAAAACACATGTGCTTCGGACAGCCACTGGGAACCCCTGAGGAGCGAGCGAGAGAATGGGAAAGAGAGGAGAAATTAACGACAGTGCGGCCTCTGATATATTATATACAGCGATGTACTGTAGGCTCCGCCCTGTGCTGGAAAATGTGAGGCAGGAGGAGAAAGGGGGAAGGATGATGGAGCTGTGTATAATACGCTCAGGGTGCGCCCTTCTTTTACTGCGTTTGAGGGTAACTAAGATTTAGTTGCACCATTCCAGCCCATACGTGTTCATTAAAGTGTAAAGTTATCCTCTGGCACGGGCTCAGTTTCACCTCTCATGGTGTGAAATTGCACATATTTACTGATTTTAATGTAGCAAAGAGATGTTTCAGCACCTCGCTATTGTTTTCCAGCCCGCAGGCTCCTGAGAGTCTTGTCGGGGAAGAAGTGTGTTATTGAGTTATATGGGAGCTTATTATTATTCCTGTGACAGAGCTAAGAGCTATATTGTCAGTTGTCTTCATAATGGCAGGGCTCGACACCCATGTCATACTCTAGTGCTCTTCACTATACCGTTCCGCGTTTGTGTTTGCAGCTGCATTTATATGTTTGAATGCAAGGCTGACATGCTCTAATTGGCTGTGTTTGCCGCCTACAGTAAACATGTCAGCTCTGGAATTATTACCCCGCAGATCTATTGGCTAATGACAATTATATGTTCCGTGTAATATATGGTATTAACCTGCTGCACTCGCTTCACAGGCAAAGCTTTTCATGTAACCATCAGCCCATAAAGGCAGCGTGTTGAATACTGAGTGAACTGACTGATGGTAATATGCTGCAGCGCGTCTTTGATTGTGTTATTGTTACATTTGAATGGAATGGGATAGAATCAAGAGATCAAGTCCATACCTGGAGCAATACTGTCAACAAATACATTGCACACAGATTGTTTTGATTTGAATCAGTTGAGTGTTGATATTGGATTTCATTGGAGTGCCATCAGACAGCGGGGTTGATTCAGTAGATTTGATGATCTCTTCACATGTGTGTAGCTGTTTTCACTTAAAGTTCTAAAGCTCAGACATGAAGAACATTACTCCATTGCTCTAAAAGAGTTGTATTACACTTTTCCCCATGTTTCTGTCCTCGTGGTGGTTGTTAAAATGTCTAACATCCCACAGTGGAAGGCGTGCTCTTTATTACCATGTCCAAAAGTCATCTTTGATTATAATTCATCTTCCTCAACAACTGATTCGTCAATGGGCTGGGTACTGCCTACATCAAGGGGGACAGTTGAGCAATCACAAGAGAGCTGGTCCATCAGGGCAGTCTGAGCATTTTGACAAGGGAGACTCCACAGAGAGTTTCAGGTGGAGAGTGAACACAGGAGATGGAGCTGTGGGAAGTTTGAGGAAAACTTCTGAACAATCTGAGTTTGTCAATGTATTCCAGCCAAGACACTCATTAAAATGTTTGACCATGTATGATCCAGCATAGATTTGATTGATATCAACTTATTTTGCTTTTGTTGTGCTATAAGGAGTTGGTGCTGGACTTCAGGAGGAAGAAGGTGGAGCTTGCTCTTCTTCTCATCCGAGGGGACCTGGTAGAGAGAGTCAGTGACTTCAGGTTCCTGGGCACGTACATTTCTCGGGACCTCACATGGGGCACCAACACCAATGCCCTTGTGAAAAAGGCACAGCAGCGGCTGTACTTTCTAAGGTCACTGAGGAGGGTCAACGTGTCCCGGGACCTGCTGTTGTCCTTCTACAGGTGCTCTGTAGAGAGCATCCTGACCCACAACATCCTGGTGTGCTTCAGGAGCAGCTCTCAGGCTCACAAGAAGGCCCTGGACGGGGTCAGGAAGTCAGCACAGAGGACCATATAGGGGTACAGCTGTCCTCTCTGTCGAACCTCTATATCACCAGGTGCCTGCGCAGGGCCACCAGCATCACCCGTGACAGTTCACACCCGGGGCACAGCCTGTTCTCGCTGCTGCTCTCAGGGAAGAGGTACAGGTCCATCCAGGCCCACACCAACAGATTCGCGAACACCTTCTATCCGAGTGCAATAAGAGTGCTGAACACACAGTAGCTGAGTGTTCAGCCACAATTTTTTTTCCCGTGCAATATATTTATATTAGAGCCACTCTGCTGCACTGTGTACTGTGTGTATTGTATTGTATGTACATTGTACCACGTGCTCCTGCTGTAAATATGTTAGATGTATCCACAGATCCTATTTCATTTTTATTATTTTTAATTTTATTTTTATAGACTTTATATTTAGGGTACCCCTGTTAGCACCACCAGAGTTGTCCTTCAATCTCGTTGTACATTTTGTATAATGACAATAAAGGCATTCTATTCTATTCTACACCGTATTAGGACTTCTCCTCTTTTAAGGGAGCTAATGTTTTCATCTGTTTTCTTAGTTGGCTAATTTGTTAGTATTTAGTAGGATCAAAGCAGATGTGGTGGACAGGTATAAACATGTTCACTTTCCCAGGGAGACATTTTTTGTCTTGATGAAAGTAGTGAAGCTCATTAAGGGGCCTGATATCTTTTAGTGTGTGTGCAATTTGGTGGCACTTGATTGGATTACGGGCACTGTAGAGCCTTGTAGGAGCTAAGCACTGTATCGAATGCCGTCCTAGTTCTCAGGTTAAACAAATCCAAATAGTGTAAGCCAGGCTTGTGTGTTCGTTTTGATACATACTGGTGGAGTCGAGCCGGTCAGCAAGGTCACCATCCAACACTTTGCAGAGCTGTGCACATCCCAGAGCACAGTCTGTCGCGGTCATCCCTCACCTCTCACCCAGGCAATGTGCCTGCCAGCTTCCTGTCTTTTGTAGCTCACACATGGGATGATCCAGAAGCCTTCCTGTGGGTCTGTGAGGGATGAGCCGTGGCATGTGGACAACTGGTAGAGGAGGCAGACAGAAAGCAGCGACCGAGCTGGGACGTCATTTTAAAAGGGTTCCATCGTCTCCCCTGTGTCTTAGTTTAGATACTTTCTTTACAGAAGCATAGGAGGGAAGCGCTGATCAGCAATGATAGTTCTTTCTCTCATGCTAGTGAAACGATGGTGGATAGTTTGTTTACCACTTGGTGAAGCCTTAGTAGAGATAAAGGTTAACACTCGAGGCGCAACTTGGGACATTCGTAAAAGCATTAGCCGACATTGCAGTATTCACACCCTTCCAGTGAATTATAGTTGTATGCAACTGAAAAACAACACAGAAAAATGTGTCTCCCACAGTTCAAATCCCTTGATGTTTGACACAGATTTGCATGATTTTACGAGGCTGATGAAAAAATGCACCAGGGACTGTTCTCACTTTCAGAATAAAATCAGAATAGAGGGTTCCTCCGCTCCTCTCGCTCAAAGCAGCAAACTTGTAGTCAGGAGGTACAGCCTCTTTCTCATCCAAGTAACTGGGATTATTGAATGTTACCATGGTAATGTGATGCGTAATGTCCTCTTCACTTTGAATGAGGAGAAGATCCCTCATCTCACTGCCTTGGCAGAGTTGCATCTTAACGTAAATGATGAAACACTGTCCCCAATTGGCTTTTCTAATAATGCTAACGATGGAACCATGTGTCATGGTACAGGGCTTAGTGTCAGCGCGAGATGATGAAAAAGAAAACTGATAGAAAACTGTTATTATGGCTGTGAGTTGGTATTTTGACCAGAGGGGCTGGGATGATGGTCTGCAGAGTGGTAGAAACCAGCTGATTAGAAACCTTTTGGTATTTTTAGTCATTTGACCAGAAAAAAAACCCAACATAGTCCCTGGTTTAGTACATTTTGCTTGGATAAGTGGTACTCAGAGGATTAGCGGTACTCAGAGGAGCAGTGTGGCTGGCCTGTTACTTGTTGAAACAGTTACCGGCTGTGGGGCCTGATCACGAGTGTGATTGTCTGCTCCGATCATCATGGAGTCAAGCCGCTCATCTCCACTTTAGGGAGACTGAGCACCGGTTAATAATTCATGCTGCCACTTCACCTGGAAACAGAAGCACAGGCTCCGCTCCATTAGTCTGTGCTCCTTCCATTCAGGACTCGGGACTATACTCAGCCACCCCTAAGGCCCCACTGGAAGGCCTGATGATGCTGTAGTGCCAGAGGTGTGGGTCCGAGAGCAGTTTTGACACATATAATGTATATTTTTAGTTTTGCTTTTTTTGGGTGTTGGTTTTTATTTTTTATTTTTTATACCTTAGTCCCCCGGTGCTCTTTCTTGAAGATGATGTGTACCCAGTACCTGCTGCATTCCTCTGCTCCCCCTCCACCCGAGGGAGCGTTGGTTCTCTTTATATTTTAATGTCTTTTGCCCCCCCACCACTGCCTCCCTCGCCTCGCTCATCGTCTCTAGTTGCACAGTGGTGTCAGATTCGGTTATGTATGCACCCGATGTCTTTGATCCCCTCCTGCGCTCTTGTGTTGTGTACATTGCATAACCACCCGCTGCTAAACCTAGAGCTGCACCTCTGCTCTCTCTCTCTCTCTCTCTCTCTCTCTCTCTCTCTCTCTCTCTCTCTCTCTCCCTCACATGTTCCCATTCCTCTTCTCCTGACAGCCCCCTTCCCATTTGTCCTCCTGCTTCCTTGGCAGCAATCCAGGTCATCCCTCGCTTTCCTCCAATCCTAGTTCCTTGAAAGTTTGGTCTCTCACTCTTTGTGTATTTGTCTTTTCCTTGCTCCCTCCATGGTTCTCCTCTCATTCCTCTCATTTTACCTTGTGTTGCCTTCCTTTCCATCCTGCCTCTCTCTCTCTCTCCACCTTGCACTCATCTCCCTCTCTCTGCCTCCTCCAGCTCTCCCAGTGGTCTCATTAAGTGTGAAGGAGGATGCCTGGTGTTTGTGTATATATGTGTGTGTGTGTGTGTGTGTGTGTGTGTGAGAGAGAGCTCTCTTAGGCAAAGTCTCACTTGACTGAGCATGCCACTTGCTACCGCACAGGCCCAGGCTCCATTATTACCACAAAGCTGTCACAAACAGTATATAAAGTAGCCCCCTGTTGCTGACTGCTGGGTGAAGACAGGGCACTCTCTTAACAACAGTGTAGAAACCACCCATCAGCCACAGCTGTCCTATAGCTGCACTATGCATGTGAAGAATGTAAACAGTGTGTCAGATATATATATATATATATATGTGTGTGTGTGTGTGTGTGTGTGTGTGTATGTATGTATGCATGCATAACCATGGCCTGGCAGTGATTGTGTGAGCACATACCGACCCTGACACTGAAAATCACATACCAGACACATCTGTCTCTTCTCTGTAGTGACACCCCACCTATGTGGTCTAACCTGTGGGATGTCTGATGCCCCTCTGTCTTCTTCGATACTGAGTCAGTGAGTGATTGTGTGTGTATGTGTGTGTGTGTGTCTGCCTAACACTGTTTTGCTAGTGTCTGGTTACAGGTATGGGGTTCGGGCCATGTGCAGGAATGAGCCCCTGCGCTGCCTGGCTGGCAGGCCCTGACCCTGCCAGGTCAGCGTCCATTACCACATGAAACCTAAATGTCAAGCAGCCCTCCCCCGCCCCACCCCCTGCAACAGCCATTTGTCTTACTCTGTGGGTCAAGCAGCTTGGATGCACATACATCCATGCACGCACGCATGCAGACACACTCACCTACTCTCACTTGACTACACACCCTCCTCCACAGGAAGGAAATATCCCTTTGTCATGAATTCCTCATACATAAATAAAGCAAGTAGTAACAGGGGATCTATCTCTTTCCTTTACTCCTCATAAATACCAGGGAGTCATTTTTTCTCCAACACATTTTTATGCTGCGGCTGACTGAGTCTGACTGAACCCAGCTGTGGGCCAACAGTTGCTTAGCTTTAGCTTATCTGTGTGCAGGCCTGGCTTCTCTTTGGTGCTGATTATGGCCACGATGGACACACAGAGCTGTATACGATAGACTGCAAATTTGTCTTTTATCCAATCTGACAATCATGTTAAAGGTGCACTGTGTAAGATTTTGGACATTTTTGTCGCTTCTGAAAGATGTTCCAAAACAATGACATACTGACATTTTCATGAATTTATAATCACCTATGTATAATTTTTCCCATGAGCACATTAATGTATATTTACATGAGGGGCAGGCCCTCTCTACGGAGGCTGCCATGTTTTTACAGTAGCCCAGAGTAGACGTACTAAACATCTTTTGAGTTTTAAAGACAACTGAAGTCTACCATAGGTCCTCTGCATGCTCAGAAGGGTGAGGGTGAGGTGATGGATACAGCATGCAACTTAACCACTTGATGTCACCAAATCTTATGCACCCCACCTTTTAAGAGACTTAGCTTAGCCGTTAATCTCTTTCATAACGTCCTCGCTCTTCTTGGTCTTTGTTTATTGAATGTTTTTGTTGCAAGGTCACAGGAGCGACGCATTCATTATTCAAGGTAGCGTTATCTTGGTGGTGATTAGGCACGGAAATCATCCCAAACAGCTGAACGCCGCCTCATTTGTTCCCAGTCACCTCGTGCATTAAGTCAACAAAGCAGAAATCTGCACTTTGTGTTCAAAAGCCTCACTCTGTACACAATGATGAACCCTGAGCACTGTTATCACAGACAACACTGGAGCCATGCATTTTGATAGATAAAGGACGGTGGGACTTTGCATTTGGCTGTGTGTATATGCGTGTGTGTGTGTGTGTGTGTGCGTGTGTGTGTGTGTGTGTGTGTGTGTGTGTGTGTGTGTGTGTGTGTGTGTGATGAAAGCTGTTATAGATACTAGTGTGAGTGCCTGTACACACATGCACATACATAAACACACGACTTGTTTACAGGAAGCTGTCAGCCATGTGTCCTTATGATAAATAAACAGGGACGCGTCCCTTTTTTAATGATGGCATATACAGGCCTGCACGGCGAATATTGACGGAAAGATTGAAAGCGTTCTCAAGGGCCTTTCCAGCATGACGTATGGCTCCTGCTCTGTATTTTTTCTCCCCTGCCCTTCATCCTTACCCCCCCCGCCCACACACACACACATCCCCCATACCTCAGCCCCCCCACTCCCAGTTCTCCTTTGATTTATCTTTAGTCGACGGCTTTTGCAGACATTTGCAGACGTGAGGGATGCTATAAACACATTTATCAAGAGGCGGCGGTGCCAATAGGGGAAACATCAGGTGTGTGAATGAAAAGAATGTGATAATAAATGCATAACGGAGAATATCGCATAACAGCGAGTTCCATGGGGACAGCATAGGGCTTCCATGAGGCCTCGTAGTACCAAGAGGGAACAGGTTGTTTGTTTTTTGTGCAAACATGAAGCACCATAGCTCATTGTCTTGAGCGCTGGCAGCTCAGGATAGCGAAACAGCAATGCCACCTGCATTAGCAGTCTGCTCGTGCAGCGAGGAAGACGCCGTGCTACTGGCTTTGATAAATGTTTCATTGTTTATGCTGTCTCTCTCTCTTTTCTTCTCCTCTCATCTGTCTTTCCCTTTTCCTCCTCCTCCTCCTCCTCCTCTTCCTCTCCATCGCGCATGTGCACCGGGCAAGTCTGTTGCAGCAGAGAGACACGGAGACGAGCTTTTTTGCCGAATATAGTTTCAGTGTTAGTCGAGCATTTGATGTCTGTCTCTATTGTTGTTCATCAGCCTCCCTGGGCCGAGATCACAAGGCACATTTATTAATCTGCAGGTTCAGACTCACAGCTTATGGGCCGCTAGCAGCAGGTCTTTCACATGCCTGCCTTTTTTCTTTTTTTGACTCAAAAACTTTTCACTGCCCCCACTTTTTGACTGTTGGCAATTGACCTACTTTTGGAATCTAAAGTTAGCTTCAGTCAACCTAAGGCAATGGAGTTTTGCTTTCCAAACGGGGGGTGGGGATAGGGGGGTCACGGTGTTATCTGCACTCCAGAAGGACGCAGGGTTAATTGATGCACGCTGGTGTCACCGTGCTGATTGCTCTCTTCTTTTTGTGTCGCTGGCTTTTTCTTTCAGCTGCTGTTTAAACTCCATTATCTAATTGGTGTGTGTGTGTGTGTGTGTGTGTGTGTGTGTGTGTGTGTGTGTGTGTGTGTGTGTGTGTGTGTGTGTGTGTGTGTGTGTGTGTGCAGGTTGTGAGGAGTGTTCTTTTCATGAGTGTGAGGATGGCCAATAAAAATGAAGAGCTCTCTCTATACCTAAGGGGGGATAGGGTTTGACAGTACTGTAGCACCCCTAGCCAACCTCCATCCTTCTAACAAAGACCCCACCTCACCCACCATCCCCCAGCTGCTGATAAATGTGTTTTTCTTAAAGGAAGGGGGTGGTTGGTTGGGGAGTCTCTTTTAATATGTGTGTGTGTGTGTGTATGTGTGTGTGTGTGTGTGTGTGTGTGTGTGTGTGTGTGTGTGTGTGTGTGTGTGTGTGTGTGTGTGTGTGTGTGTGTGTGTGTGTGTGTGTGGCTTGCTAATGCAGTGCAGGGCCGGCATGGTGTGGCTACAGGCGGGCGGACTCGAAGGCAGTCCCGCAACCTCGACCCCAGCATCATTTGTTTGGACGAGGGCCGTCAGCGCCTGTCACGCAGCCCATGATGAAGTGTCAGTCGGTAATTGTCCCCACGAAGCATCCACATCTCAAGAGGTGATGTGGAAGGGAGGGAGGACGGGGAGGCAGGGAGCTGACAGAGAGAGAAATGGCACCCTGGGCTCCTCCTGTTCTCTCCCCATTTCTCTCTCTCTTTCTCTCTCTCTCTCTCTCTCTCTCTCTCTCTCTCTCTCTCTCTCTCTCTCTCTCTCTCTCTCTCTCTCTCTCTCTCTCTCCCTCCCTCCCTCCCTCCCTTTCTGTCCTTTTCATCCCTACCTTTCTTTCCAGCTTTTCCCTCCAGTCCTTCCCCCACAGCAGCAGTAACAGCAGCAGCAGCAGCAACTCATATCGAGGCCTGCTGCCTCCGACCAGTGGCCCCCGTGGAGCTTCGGCTTGGGGCCCAGTGGCAATATACTGTGTATTTGCGCATCTGCTACACATTTGTGTGTGTGTTAAGTTGCTCAGCGCAGGACAGCGTGCCTCTGTATGTGCACATTACCCACAGTGTTTAAACCTGGCATATGCTGCTCCTCCTCCATTGTTGTATCTTCCTGCTCCCCACATACCAATTAGCTTGTGTATCTTGTATTCAGAATGGGCCATTTATTTTGTTAAGCATCCTCTTGAAACCCTCTTTGTCCAAAACACTTCCCCCAACCATCCAAACACATAGCTATTTTTGAGCCCTAGTCGTTTTGGTAATTAGATTTAGTGTGGGGCTTGTATTGATCGAGCGATGTCTCTATGTAATGAAAAGCTTTTACAGGATGCACAGCGGCTATATATAGCGCGATCCATAAAGCGTTACCATTCGGCACGGGCCCTAATGCTCCTTGCTTGGGTGTCCTGTACATAAATTGCCGGTCAAGGTTTGACTTTAGAGCCGAATCTAAGTGGCTCCATGATGGAGAAGCGGATAGACAGATAAGGCAGGATAAAGGAGAGATGTAGTAGAAGAGGGAGATTGAGGGAAAAGGATGAAAAGGGCAAAAGATCCAACATGGAGGGGAAGAAAAGACAAATGGAGACAAGGATATGCAGGAAACCACCTGGAGATGCAAGTCCTATATTTCCTCTTTCCTCCATAAGACTCCATTCCCTGTCACAAGCACCGTCCTTACCATAATGTGATGAATAGTGTAATTCAGTGCTAAATCACTGATAAGGTTCCCTATAGAGGTATGGGGGTGACAAAGGAAGGCTGAATCAAAGAACAAAGACTGGATCGAGGAAAAATGAAAATAAAAGATGAAATATGGGACAAAAAAAGATATAAAAAGGAGACTTCAGCACCCGCCTCGCCATCATGACACCCTGAGGACAGCAGGTGAACAGGGAGGAGGCGGAGGCGGAGTCATCGTCCAACTGTCTGTCTGTTGGTGGCAGGTGGAACACAGCCTGACACCCCTGCTGCCTAAATGAGGAGCCTCGCCTCTGTCTGTCCCTCTCACACCCTGTCCTCCCCTCCTTGCTCTCTCTCTCTCTCTCTCTCTCTCTCTTTCTCTCTTCAGCTTCCTCTTTAATGGGGCACTGGCCTGGGGCGCTGAAACAGCTCGTTTCGGAGTGACACACACACAACATGCACGCACGCTGATCATACATTACACACACTCCCGGATGCCCTTGCACATAGTGTGATAGGAACACACACACACACGTACATGAGGGAGAAGCACAAGCACAGCTCCTCCCTAAATTATGCCCGAGTCTGGGAGATGATGAATCTAGATGGTGATTAGTTAGTTGAGGAGGGGAGCGCACTGCTCAGGCCCTTTAATGGGCCATCATTTGGAAGATAACTGTATTGTTGTATCTCTCTTGACATTTAAATCTAATCAGACCCTGCTGCTTAGCACCGTGGTCCAAGACGAGGGAGCCGGGGACGGCTGCTAGCGAAAAGGGATTGGCCCATAGAAGAGCATTCATCCTCATGGGCTCAGGCCGAGCAATTAGAAAACAAGTCCCAGTGGTACGCACATGCACTCATGCACACACACTCACACACAAACACACACACACACACACACACACACACACACACACACACACAACTTTTCTAGATTTCATTTTATTCATTTTTTGATGAGATGCTCAGTTTGATTAACACTTCTCTTTCATCCTCTTCATTAGCAGAGGGAAAGCCGCAGCAGCAGCCACTGCCTGTGAGAGGGGGGCATGAATTAGAATCCACTTATTCCATACAATGGTGCTTAATGGTGGGGAGTAATAGGAAAAGGGTGTTTGTAATTGTTTCTTCGGATGGTGCCGTGTGCGCCAGAGCAGCTGTTTCCGTACAGCCGACCCAGCCGCTCAAAGGGCCTGAACAAAGGCCAACGGAGGGCCCACATGACTCTATTTGGTAGAGCTCACGAGCAATAAACGTGTGCGGAGAAGCCAATTTCCTCTGGCAAAGCATCCTGCTGAGTGGAGGAGCCGGGCCCCAGTCAATGAGAACCACCTGGTGCTGAGGGAAGTGATTAGGGTTGGCACCACAGCGAGCGAAGAGCTGTTTTGTTAAGGAGGAATGAGAGGGGACGCTCACCCGGATTTGGTTTGTTGGAGAAATATTGACGTTAGCGTTTTTTTCTGGGGGTTTTTCCGTTTTTTTTTTTTTTTGTCGGGGTGTGATCTGAGGCACTGTGTTGTTTTGTTGGTGCTCAATTAGAGGGAAATATTTTGGTTACAGCATGTGTTTTGGGTTCCGACACTGGTGCTGATTGGCGGGTCGGTCGGAGCGCAGGGCATGCCACAATAGTGGGGTTGCGGCTTTGCCTCCCACGCAGATGACACACATGCCAAGTAAGAAGTTCAGAGGGTGGCTCACCATGGAGATGATGAGCACTTTGTCTTCTGGGATGGCAAGTTTGTTGCCACCACAAAAAAAAAGATCTACCAGTGAACGTACAGAGAATCGTGATAATATCTGCATGGTGAGATGCTCAGCTGCAGGAGGCCCCCGAGCAAACCACAAACAGACTCCGAACGCAACATCAAATGGAATGCGATGAACTTTATTACACTGTCGCTGATTCATTGCAGCCTCGTGTGCACTACATTGGAGGGATATTTCCCTGTCTGTGTGTTTGCTTTGAATCTCAACACGCCCTTTGTTTTATGAAGTATGTACAAATGCAAACAAGCATGCCGGAGGCGATGGCCGATATCAAAGATCTGTAAAATTCCACAGACAATCACTCTGGTGTCTGTGAACGCTGGCGATGGAAATGCCAACCCAAACTTGTAATTAGTCACAGCAGCAATAACCAAAATCGTAACACAACTGCTGTCATTGTTCTTGCTGTCCCAAGCAACAGTGAGCATGCGCAAAGCCAGCGATGACATCATTTCTTCCCCAATTTCATCCCTTTGTAAATAGATTCACACCTTTGGACTTTGATATGAAATGTCCTTTTTAGTAGTCATGATGAACGTTTTTATTTTTAATGGTTAACTTTATGTTGAAGGGTCATTGCCCTTATTTTCATGTGTTGTAGATTTATGTTTGTTGTTCAGTAAACACTGCACTCACCAGATCAATCACGGCATCAGTGCTACAACATCGGATGATGGTTGATAAGAAACCAAATGGACAGTATGGGCAATCATTTTACTGTTTGCTCGCATTTTATGATGTGAATAAGTTTGGCCACCCCAGAGGTTTGTTTAAAAAACAGATAATCATCTGACTGCTTGTGTTTCCTACCCTGTCTGATTTCTTTTTAGTGATGTGGCCTTGTTCCCAGAGCGCAACAATTAACTTGGTGAGCACTGTTTTGTTATAGCCCACAGAGATGGCAGCCAAAGCCATAAAAACAGGGCCCAAGTTGTAATAAAGTGGAATTATCCTTTAAATTATAGAATAAATTACACTCCAGTGCCGCTCATTTTCTTAGAGGCAACCTCAGAGAGCTCAGCCTTGGAGGCGCTGGGCCGCTCACTTTGATGTTTATTTAATTTATTTGACCTTTTAATTTAACAAGGCATTTCAGATCCTTCCCTGCTACCTATGCTGCTCACACAGTCTACAACCCCCCTGTGGGTATGTGTGTGTGTGTGTGTGTGTGTGTGTGTGTGTGTGTGTGTGTGTGTGTGTGTGTGTGTGTGTGTGTGTGTGTGTGTGTGTGTCTGTGTCTGTGTATGTGTGTGTGTTACAAGATCAGTGGAGGGAATGTTGGTGTGAGGATCGCAGAGCTGAACACGTTTGATGATGGAATGCATACCACAGGGGATTTTGTATATGTTTGTGTATGTGTGTATACAAACTCAGAGGTCATGCGAGCCCTCTTTGTGTCTCTGACTCGCATTAATCTATACTCTCTTCTCTTTCTCGCTTCCTAACCTCAATCCTTTATCATCATCCATTTCCTGTATTCACCTGGTCCTCCATCTCATTTCCCATATCCGTCTTTATCCTCCATATTTTTTTTACAGTGTGGCCTACTTGTCCGCTGCTCTCCTCCTATTAGACTTTGTGTTTGTGTGTCCTCATTGTTCCCCCTCTCTGTCTGTTCCTCTTTTAATCTCGGTTCATCTCTGTATCTTGGCATTTCGGCCTCTAATTGAGCTGGCGTCACTTGAATACTCCATAAAGCAGGAACAGAGAGAGAATCCCAGCATTGTTTTCTGTGCTCTGCTCTCAGAGAGAGGGCAGGGCAGGGCAGCGTGTCTGCGACTGTGTGTGTGTGTGTGTGTGTGTGTGTGTGTGTGTGTGTGTGTGTGT
>JAFBJT010112297.1:0-15643 GCA_016785325.1 Chascanopsetta lugubris
CTAAAGATCATGGGAAAGCTATGCTTGAGCCTTTTTTTTTTTTTTTTTTTGACAGTTTAAGCTCTCGGCACGTGTCACATTTGTGGCCAACAGGCCAAACGTGGCCCACGAGAGCTTAAAGGCGTATGATTGTATAGAAATAAAAGTCTCCAGCTTACATTGCCCATGAACTCTAGTGAATTACATAAGCCACTTTTCATGTCTAGCAATATATTCAGTGTGTTTACATATATATGCATTTACATGCACATATACGATATTTGTAGCTTGAATAATTGATAATAAAGTATGAAGACAGATATTTTACAATATGTTAAGCAGTCATTGCATTTGGTCCCACAGTTAAAATCGGCCCCTCGGTGAGAATTGAGCTCGACACCCCCTGCTCCAAGGTTTCCCTTGGAAAAACGTCGGTGTAATCAATTTACATTCGATTCAAATTGAAATGATTGAACCCGACAAAACACTCCACATGAAACCAATCATTCGCGTGATGACACGTGGGTTACGTTCTCCTGCTGCCGTCCTCTTCGCCACACTCACCTGCTCCCTGTGCTGCTGACCTCCGGCTCCACAGCCGTGTTGCTCGTCTTCCGGGTGATGGCGGCCTTCTTACCAAGCTCCAGCATCTCCTTGATGTCCAGCTCCACGTGATCCACTGCCACATACCCATCTGGAAAACAGCAGCGCAATCACTGCCAGTGACTTTCCCCAAGAATCGTGATTTTTTTCACTCTCATGTGGCCAGGACTTTTCTGCAGTCAGAGACCACACGCACTTCCTCCTGTGATCTCCCGTTGTTTTCATCATCGCCCTGCTCATCAGCCTGTCTGCAAATGTATGCATCTCTTTACCCGTGAGCAGGGCACAATGAAAACAACAACAACAACAACAACAACAACAAAAAAATATGAGTCAGTGTATGTGTGTGTATGTGTGTGATGCTTGTACCACTCACAGTTGTTGCTGCTGTCCCTGGCCAGCCATTTGCCTTTGGGACAGTTGGTGGTGCGGATGATGCTGATAATGTCACCGCTCTTGACAGGCAGATCGTTCTTGCGTCCTTTCGTTGTCACGGTTACCTTTGCCTGGTACATAGCGTCCTCTTGTCCAGAGATCTGACGGACAGAGTTACAGGCGTGAGCCGCAGAAAAAGGGTGAGTGACATCAGAGGGTGGAGCCAGATCATCTTGATCGCCCTCTGGTGGCTGGCTCTGGTATTGGTTCTACACTCTCCCTCTCTTCACTTGGCCGATGGGGCACGGACATTTTTGTAACCGATAAGAGTGGATATGTGAATGTATCACGAACGTATAGTCACCCGAATGTGTGACCGTAAAATGAGCACTTTAATGTCTATTTACATCAGGTAGGGGTCCTCTTCATGGGGGCCGCCATGTTTTTACAGTAGCCCAGAGTGGACATACTAATCATCTTTTGAGTTCTACTGACAACTGAAGTCTACCATAGGTTCTCCTGCATGCTGTAGGAAGGGAAGCGTGAGGTGAGGGATACAACATGCAACTTCACCAACAGATGCCACGGGGTATTTCTACCAGCGCGCGTCGGGCCTTTTTCAGGATATCAGTGATTCGAACCGGTGACTTTTGCTTCCAAAGACAACGGCTCTCACCACTGAGCCACTGCCGCTCCACACTGCCTGAACTGTAGTAGAGGATTCACTTAAATGAATCCTGGGAATTTAGATGAAACAGCTTATATCATGATCATCTCCTCTTGGTTCACACATGTGTGCAAATGAGGGCTGTGGTTGCCGAGCCGAATGGATCCTGCACAAACGCTCCTTTGTTGCAGTGCTGAGGGTTTGTTGTGTATATTTCAGAACAAAGTGTAAAGCTCCTAAATCTGCTGCCATCAGCTATAATGTAGCAAGTGTTTACACAGATTCCATTGGAGGCTGCACTTGTTGCTCGCCTCAACTCTTCCACTGGGAGGAATGAATCCGGACAGGTTTGTGAGCCGTGGCACAGACCCCACCCTCGCTCACTTTCCATACCTGCCTCCTTCTTCACAACAACATCACTCACTTTGAATTTCTTCTTCAGCTCGTTCTCCTTCTTCTCCCTCTCCCTCTGCTCCCTTTTCTCCCGCTCCTGTTTCTCCTTCAGTTCTTTCTTCTCCTTCTCCTTTTGCTGCTTCTCTCGCTTTTTCAGCTCTTTCTCGTCCGGCCCCTCTGTGCTGGATTTCTTTTCACCCCTGCAGGAGACAGAACAAAAGAGATGGTTTGTATTTGAGGGGGTGGGGGTAATGTGTTTAAAAGGCAAAAAAAAAATAAAAGATTATGTGGAAAAGAAAAAGAAAGACAAGAGCCTCATCCTGTTCTCCATGTGTGGGATCAATTGGGATGCAAGGAGAAGTGGGTCATAAAATAAGGCCTTACTTGCCAAACCGGCTCGTCTTGGTTTTCTCTTCATTCTGTAAACAACAACAAAGATTGACAACAACGTTGTCCTTGAGATAAGGATTGACACCTTTTGCACCTAATCGTCACAATCCAGACACACAGATTAGCAGCAATTGTGGTGAAAACTGAAAAATATTATGAATTCAGTGCAAAGCTACTCACAAGTTCCTGTGCAGCCTCCATGTACGGATCTGTGGTAAAAACACATGAAGGTAAAGAACACTTGTAGAATTGTTTCAATCAGTGATTCTCGACTGGTGGGTCGCAAACCCATTTTCAGCGGCCTTTGGGGGGAACAATGTAAGAAAAAAAATCTGGTGCTTTTATTTTGAGGGGGGATTTTTTTTTTGCATTGGAGTGCCGTCTATTCACACTCCTTAACAGTAGGTGGCAATGATACCCTGTAATGCTGATAGACACCAGCAATTTCACAGATAGAAGAAAACCAGCCAAGTTTGTTTACATTATGCTAACTGACCAACGTAGGTACAACATCGACCATATGAAATATGGATTTTTTTGTATCATGCACCATGAAACTTCTCCATCTTTTCTTTAAAAAAGATGCCTGGTTTTGTGTTGCGACTTGTCATTAAAGGTGCAGTGTGTAAGAGTGTCGTCATTTTTGTCACTTCTGTGGGTAGAAAAAAATGCAACAAAACAATTACATACTGACATTTTTGTAATCACCTAACTGTATTTCTTACATTACCCTCATAGGAGCCGATTAATGTATGTTTACATGAGGAACGTGTCCTCTCTATGGGGACCGCCATGTTGTTACAGTCGCCCAGAGTGGACATAATATACATCTTTTGAGTTTTAGTGACAACCGAGGGTTACCATAGGATCCTCTGAATGCTCGGAAGTAGTAAGGGTGTTGCAAAATGCAACTTCATCACTAGATGTCACCAAATCTTACACAGCACCTTTGAGGCGGTAATGAAGAAATCACTGTAGAAAACATGGGGGTTTTAACTTCCAAGATGATCCGACAGAATAGATAGAATCACACGAGATAACAGAGTTCCTGTCGACAAGAGCCACTGATGAGACGTGAGCGTTATGTACACTACCTTTGTAACTCACATCCATTCACACTTTATCTACGGTGCTGCTGAAAGAGCTGGATGTGTAAGGTTTGCGACACAATTTAAACAGATTGTGTATTATCACCATCCTATAATCATCAGAGGATCGATTCTCTGATCACTCTATTCATGGTTTGTGAATTAGTCAGACGTATCCAGTTTTAGAAATGCATGTGGCGCGCAAGAGCTCAAAGGCTCAAATATGATGATCTGAAAATAAAAGTCCAAAACATACATTTCCCATGAACTCGAGTGAATTACACATGCCACTTTTTTATGTGTATAGCAATATATTCAGTGTGGTTACAGGTGTGACATGTATGGAAATGCATATACAATATTTGTAACTTGAATAAATGATAATCAAGTGTGAAGACAGTTATTTTACTACAAACTACATTTAGTGCCACAATTAAAACTGGCCCCTTGAGAGCAACAATAATACTGGATATAACTGGATACATGAAGTTTGCAGAGCTTTGATGCAAAATAGACGAAGAAAGGTAGTGGTCAAACGAAGGTACGGCAATTTGAGCATTGAGAAAATACGTGTCGTTGGGACTTCAATGTTTTTGCGCGAGGTTCGGGGATACTCAGTTTTTTACCAACTACCACCTCACCATCAGATGCCACTCAATCCTGCATACCGGTACTCGCTGCTGCGCGTAAGGTTTCGGTCATTGTGTCGCTTCTACCGTTGTGGATGTATCTTTACATGAAGAGGGGGGGGGTCCTCTCGGCAAGGGCCACCGTGTTCGCCACACAACACAACTTACGAGTTGTAAGGACAACTGAGGGCGACCATTAGCTCTCTTGCCTGCTCGGGCGACGGGGAGCAGGATAAAACACACAGCTCCCACAGGTAGATGTCGCCCAATCGTACACAACAACAATAAACACACTGCGCCTTTCAGTGCAGTAAGATAAGTCTTGAGGCGTCATCTTGTTCACGTATAAACACTCTGATGAGGAATCAGGTTCTTACTCTTCGGCGGTCCCTTGCGTTTCTTGCCGCCGTCGGACTTCCCTTTCTTCTTGGGTGCAGACACGGTCACGTCCTCGTACGTATTGTCTGCACTGATCCCATTGGCAGCCTCAGCAGCTCCAAGCCTGGTTTACACAGAAGGAGACAGTCAGTCCTCCGAGATGACGACAGGTCATTAGAGTAAAGACGGTACATTTGTTATCATGTCCTACCCTGCCAGTGGTTGAGCATTATTTTGGTACTCGTCCCCAAGTGCTGTCGCATCACAGATCTTAGCCTCTGGAGCGCTTAATCCATTGCTGTAATAATCTACCAGGTTCTGTCCGTCCTCAGCATCGGGACCAGCGCAGTCCCCGTTTCTCCAGTCTGACACCGGCAGCTCTGGAGAGTCGCCGGCTGAGGCCACGTCATCAAACTCAGGGACCTCCGCGGTGTCCGTCTCCGAGAACTCCACAGGTGCATGCACGTCTGCAAGTGAGGAAAGACAAAGTGAAACCAGGATTGCAAGGCGGTGGACAGGGCCGCTGGGTTCCACTGGCGGGACATCGTCACCATCTTCTTCCATGGGCGGAGGAGGGATGAATTCACTCAGGTTGACATAGGGAGGTCTGGCGGGCTTCTCCGGAGGCGGACCCAGAGAGTCGGGGTATGGGAGAACCTTCATCGGTGGAGGAGGGGGGGCCACAAGCAGGTCTGGGACAGGATCGGACTCCTCCCCAACCTCCGGCACCGGAGAGGCTTGTCCTGCAAAAGAATGAAGTCACATTAGCCTCATCACAGGATTAACGCAGGTCTGAGGGAGGTGTCTGAACCATCATCCATTCGGCAGAAGGATTTAGATGTAAGGTTTTTTAGATTATGATCATTTCTCAGGAACGTCAATAATGTTCCCGGGTCGATTTGACCTGGGACATGTTCATCTGTCCGAATGTGTTTGGAACTCGTTATCAACTCTATAACTAAGCATTTCAGTTCATATTTAGAGCAGTCGTGCTCTTTATTCCCTCACAGATTATGGTTCAAGATCACTCACTTGGTGAGAACAAAAATGCATGTTTTGAATAGACATGGGAAAGACTTATATATAAAATAGAATAGTTTTACATGACAGTGATTTTATTTCAATTTTTTTTTCTAAAGGAGTTATATAGCTAAAGAGGCTGCCGCTGGATTTTAAAGGTGCAGTGTGTAAAATGTCGGTCATTTTTGTCACTTCTATATTACAAATATTACAAAACAATTACACACTGACATTTTCACAAATGTATAATCAACAATTACCAACAACATTACCTTTAAATGAACCCATTCATTTATATTTACGAGTTTATTTACGATATTTATGAGTTTGAACAACAACTGAAGTCGACCACAGGTTCTCCTACATGCTTGGAAGGCTGAGGTGATGGACACAATATGCAACTTCACCACTAGATATCGCCAAATCTTAGACACTGCAACTGGGGAAAGTTCCAATAGTGGAAAGTCAAATGTAATTATTATTCTGATGTTTTTTGAATGTATCAATTGACATGAGCCTGGGCTCATGTCAATTGTAGAGTAGGTCCTCTCCTCGTAGAGAGGACCCCCCCTCACATAAATATACAATAATGGGCTCATTTAAGGGTAATAAGAATAAAATAAAACATTTAGGTGATTCGAAATGCATGAAAATATCAGTATATAGTTGTGTTGTAATACTTTTAGTCACAAAAGTGACAAAAATGACCGAAATCTTACACTGTTTTAACAAATCACAGCTCTGACAGAATCTTGTTTAACAGTCGAGCAGTAGCACAAATCTTGGAAATGGAAAACCTGGAAACGGAGTAAAACTGATATAAGCACAAACACCTGCCTGAAGATTTAAAGGAGCAGTGTGTAAGATTTGGTGACATCTATTGGTGAAGTTGCATGTTGTATCCATCACCTCACCCTCATCCTTCTGAACATACAGGAGAAGTTATGATAGACTTCAGTTGTCCTTAAAACTCAAAAAACGTTGAGTACGTTGCCTCTGGGCAACTGTAAAAACATGGCGGCCCCCGTGGAGAGGACCTGCTCCTCGTGTAGATATACAGGGTAAGGGTAATGGAAGAAAAATAACACATTCAGTTCAGAGTTGGCATGTAATTGTTTTGTCATATTCTTTGAAGAGACGAAATAACTGAAATGATTCAGTTAATTATTATTATAATGAACTATTCAAATAACTGTGTAAATGAAGACGGCGGCAGAGTGCGTGCGCTGAACAGACGGAAGAGTGATTGTGGCTGCAGCTCCGTGTCACCACGACAGACGTGCTCCTCTCATTGCTGACATACCTCCGCTGCTCCGCCCTTCCCACCCCCGAGTTGTTTCTGGCACATATGAGGAATGTCAGGACTGTTCTCATTTCATGTGAATGTGTGTGTGTGTGTGTGTGTGTGTGTGTGTGTGTGTGTGTGTGTGTGTGTGTGTGTGTGTTTAAAAGCCCCTCGACCTGACAACCGAGGCAACCGTGTGGCACAAAACCACATACCAGATGTTCCGTAGAGCACGTACCTGACGTCCTGCGGAGGAGATGTGTTCCTGTGCGCTTCATGTCCGAGAGGAGCAGAACCGAAGGGGCGCGAGAAAGGAGGGAGAGGTGACACTTACTGTGGTCGGTGCCGTTGACCTCATCTGGTTTCGGCGGGAGGGCGTGTCCCGCCTTGTCCTCATAGTCTATAGGTGGGAGCTCTGGCAGAGAGAAGGTGGGGCTCAGCTCCTCGGGTGGGGGGGTGACGGGGTGAGAGGTGCTGTGATTGGCCTGTGGGCTGAGGGCAGAGAAGAAGACGGCGTGAGACGAAACCACTCACCGCAGAGCGCTGTGACCCGTGCCGTCGTTTACCTGGTCGCCTTCTTGCGCGCCTTCTCCAGGGCGTTGAGGATCCTCTGGTCGGCCGAAGTCCGTTTGACCGGGCCCATGTCCTCCGCCCTCTCCAGGGCCGACAGAGCCGAGACGCTGCGCTCTGTTTGGGGGGACGATTGTGCGGACGGAGGGTCTTTGGCCACGGGAGGTGTCTCCACCGCAGCGACACTTACAGCCCGCGTGGCAACTTCGGCCAGGGGCTCAGGCTCCGCCGGTGGTGGTGGTGGAGACGGAGACGGAGACGGAGAGGGGGCCACTGGAGAGGGAGTGGAGATGACAGGGGTCGGCGTGACACTGGGCGTGGTGGACAGGGTGGGGGTTTCTGTCTCTGGTGGGGTTTCACTCTCCAGGGTTGGGACCGTGGGAACAGGCGGATCAGGAATAAAGTCGGGGGACCGGTTGGGGGAGGGAGGGGCAGGAATATCGAAGGGTGGGGGGGGTTCTGTCGGGGCAATGGGCTCAGGGGATGGTGGGACATCTGGTAAGACTTCAGGGAGGTGGATCTCAGGCTCCGGTGGTGGATCGCCGAGGTCAGACAGCACTGGAATGAGAGGGGCAGGTCCGGGAATGTCCTCACTTGGGGCGTCTAAGATGGGCTCGGGTGGGACATCCACAGAACTTCCCTTTGAGGACTTTTTGAAACCCAGGAATCCCTTCTTCTTCGGCGCAAGGACTTTGGGTGGAGGTGTAGCAGGCACCAGCTCCGCCGTGCTCTCCTTCTGCACCGCAGGGAGCAGCAGCAGCCTCTTGTCTCTGCCGCTCTCTTTCTTCTTCTTGGGCTCCGACTGCTCCTCCTCCAGCTTCTCCTTGCTTCCTCTCGTCTTGTCTTTTCCTACTTTCAGTTTGGAGTAGGACTGGATCAGAGGCTTTTTGCCCTCCTTCTTGTCGTCCTTGAAGACCACCCTGGGCGCAACGTATGATTTCCCCTCGAAGCTCTGGCTGATGGAGGTGAGCAGCGAGGGCCGGGCCCCTGCGGGGAGGTGGTGTGGGGGGCTCTGGGGAGGAGGGGGCACCACCTTGGGTTTCTCTGGCAGGGCCGGTTTGATCTTGGGCTGCTTCAGCAGCAGCTCCTCATCCTGGAACTTTGCCCTCAGAGCCTTGAAATCCAGAGCGTCATCCTGTGGAGGATCACACAGTGTAACATCAGAATCACCGAACGTCCTGGGATCACGAAACTGGGTCGCGCTTTGACTGCAACATCTGATTGGTTAATTGGTAACATAATTAGCAGCTCATTTGAACGTGTCCCCTGGAGTTGGGACATAAATGCTGTGTGATGCGCTCCCAAAATACATTTTGCATTCATTTTTCAAAAGGGTGTTGTCAAGTGCATCATGCGGATGATAAGATTCCGCTTTCGTCTTTCCATTTGATTTAATCGTAACGATAATGGTCAGATTAAGCAATCTCAAAATAGTGGTTCGGTGCGGCCCTTTCCTTCTGATTCGGATATAATCAAGGATTATAGAGAATGTCAATCTCAGCGCAAAGTCATTTGTGTTTAATGTCGTATTCTGTTTTGTTTGCTATTGTCATTTTTCCCCCCCAAAGTAGCGCACATGTGTCAAACTCGTGATCTCGCGCTTAAAGGCATGTGATTGTCTAAAAAATAAAAGTTTAAAGCAGACATTACCCATGAACCGTTGATTCGACATTTTAAAGCTATATATTCCGTGTGTTTACGGTGTTTTACATGTATGTAAATGCATATACAACATTGGCGACTTGAATAAATCCTAATCAAGTGTGAAGACAGTTCATTTACAATATGATAAGTGGTCATTATAATGAGTCCCCCGATTAAAACCGGCCCTTTAACAACCAATGCTGATGGGGCCCTCAGTGACAATGAGTTTGACAGCCCTGATTAGAGGAGCCCCCCGATCACGTGGACACACAAGATTCATATTCACTTAAATATGAACAATTTACACATGAACCGGCAGTGAAATCAAACTGATATAAACGAGAAAAAACATTTTTTTTTAAATCATAAGACTGATTCTAAATATCACAGTTGCGTCAAAGTCAACCAGCTGAGACTTGGCGGAAGGATCGGGAGTCACTGAGGGCGCACGTACCTGATCCATGGTGTGCACAAATCCACCGAAACGTCGACAGCAGCCTGCGGGAGTAGAGTCAGAGGAGTCCTGTCACAGTTTCTCCTTCAGCCTCTCATTGTTTCCAGTTTGAAATCACAGGGGGACGAGGGCTGATCCACTGCGGTTGAGCGGCCTGAGCGCACGGGACAGGGTCTGGGACGAGCAGACGCTCAGAGACTCATCTACATAAAAAAAAGACCGTCCGTCCCGTCGGACGGGTCTGGGGCGCTCTGCGCGATCCCGCAGGAATGTGGCCCGGCTGGCACCGCGTGCACGCGCACAGGTGACTCACTTGTCGTGACACCGCTGAGATGGGAGTTATTGTTGTTCTTTCTCGGTGTTACTGGGGCATTCAAATGATCGCAGCGAGACTTGGATCATTTAAAGGTTCTGTGCGCAAGATTTTGTCGCTCCGATCCATAGAAGAATCACAAAACAATTCTATAGATTTTTTTTTTTTTTTACAAATGTAGAATCACTCCAATGTATGACTATTTTTTTTTTTTTTACATAGCCCTAAAGTGACCCCTTTAAAGGTGCAGTGTGCAAGATTTCTGTCATTTTGGTCACAAAACAATTACATTTTTACATTTTCATGAATTCATAATCACCCCATATATATTTTTTTTCTTTTCTTTAATTTCTTTTTCTTCTATTACCCTTAAATGAGCCTATTCATGTACATGAGGAGCGGGTCCTCTCTATGGGGGCCGCCATGTTTTTACAGCAGCTGAGTGTGCACCTACTAAATATCTTTTGAGTTTTAATAACAGAGTGCTGTTCTCCTTTCATGCTTGAATGGGGGGGGGGTGTTAGGGTGAGGTGATGGATACAATATGCACCTTCACCACTAGATGTCACCAAATCTTACACACTGTACCATTAAAGGATACTTTATGTTATTTTATTACATGCATTAATTATTGATCAGGGGCCTCAAGTGAATCTTCTGAGGAAAAGGAAACAAAAGCAAAAAAACAAAGCCTATTTCAGTTGGTCGTACTTGGGACAACTCTCTTCATCTGAGGGACCTTCTGCCATGTTCTGTCAGTGCCATCACATTGTTGCCATGCACACACACACACACACACACACACACACACACACACACACACACCCACACACAATGTTTAGTACGTCCACTTTTAATCCTACAAAAACATGGCGGCCCCCGTGGAGAGGACCTCCTCCTCATGTAAAATATACAAGAATGGGCTCATTTAAGGGTAATGAGAAAAAAACAACAACATTCAGATGATTATAAGTTCATGAAACTGTCAGTATGCCACTGTTTTGTAATACCTTTAGAGGTGGAAAAAAAAAACCCCATCCTGACATCTGATGGTCTGCATTCATACCACTAATGGTTAAAAGAGTGAATGTTTTCTTGTAATTGAGGTGAAATGATCCCTTAAATCAACAGGCTAACTCAATGGAGTTTCAAAAGTGTCTTTAGCTTTTAAATGTGTTTTCTCCCCCTGAGGCAGGAGAGAGAACCAAAGTGTGAGAAGCCGAAGTTCTTGTTCCGTGGCTGTTCACTTATAAAGTGTCTGACCGGCTGCATTAAGGCTGCGACTATAGCACAATGTGACAGGCCATTAAAGCCATGTTAAATTACTACTAAATACTGTGACACTTGGTTCACTTTAACTAACGGCACACTGAGGGTCACGTCTGCTGGGCACACACCATTAGGCTTACTTTGCTCTGCGCACACACACACACACACACACACACACATATACACACACACACACACACAACCAAGGGATGGAAGCAGACACATCATTTGGGATGTGTTTATTTGTAACAGTAATACATGGTGGAATACGTAAATCAAGAGAGAACTGAAAGAAATCATCTAAAAACCCACTGTAGAATGTCATATTCATAAAGATAAAAATAATGTGTCAATTTACATTAAGAAACTGTTAGCTGAGGTAAAGTTAAAATAGGTCTAGAAATGTTATGTACTCAAACAGCAACGTTTCCCTTTTTAGTCAGCGGCTTCGCTTCGCAGTTGTCTACTCGTCACATTTTAAGTTTAATCGAAGTCCAAAAACGAGTTCTCCAGTGACGTGGGGGGTGGGGGGGCAGGGGGACAGGGGTGGGCTCTGGCCATAAAATAGGGAGTCATTCACAGTTGATGGAGCTGTAGCCGAGGACACCGCAGTCCACACACAGACGCGCACGGATGCTCGACAGCAGCGATTTGGGGACAGCATGGCAGTGTAAAGTCCGGACTGTGGGGGGGGACGAGATGGAGGACAGGGGCCGAGAGGGAGACCACGCGCGGCGCCTGCTACACGGAACAGGCTCGGCGTACGTGTGGTGTGTGGCGGCGTAAACCATGTGGCCATGGGGGCTCGAGACTCATGGGCATGGTGTGAGGTTGAGAGGTGGATTCGCGCGTGAAGCAAAGAGCTGACACCTGTGACGTCCATGCACAAAGAATCGACGAGGTTTGAGGGAGAATCGAGACAAAGTGGAAAAAAGTAAAACACATGTGGGTATTGCTTGGGTTAACGTCAAGAGATTGCATAACTGAAGCCTTCCTATTTTATGGCGCAGACATCCGTGTTGTCGTCATCCTTATTTACAAAATGAGTTTGGCAAACCAACGATCCAATGCCTTCGAGTCAAGTTGACTCTATAGCTTCTATAGAGCTGACTCTGGCGGCTTTGATTGACTTACAAAATAAAAATTAGATTTTTCAATTTGTTCTTTTTCAGTTTTTTTTAAATTTTTTCTTCTCCTTTAAATCAGTATTGTACAAAAGCTATCGAGAATGAAACCGCTCAGTTACGGAATCTGTTTGACTCGCCACACTTTCTCCACTCCTCACTGTGTCCGGGTCCTCTGGCGTCTGAGAGAGTCTGTCTCGCGAGGTGAGACGTTTGGCAAATCACGTAAAGTAAAGGATGACAGCGTGTGTGTGTGTGTGTGTGTGTGTGTGTGTGTGTGCGTGTGTGTATGCTGTGTGCACAGTAAGAGAGTGGTTGGTGTGTGAGTAGCTCTCAGAGAGTCTGTTTTTGTAGTGATCAAGCAGACAAAGCAGACACTCATGAGAATGGGTGGGGGGGGGGGGGGAAAGAGGGGTGGGGGGGGAGGAAACGCCCCAAGCCAAACAAGCATCAAATCAGGAGCAGTGGTTCCAGTGCCGGGCCGTCCCTGATAGGCCCGTTCAGAGTCTGGTTCATCCTGTGGGATGTCCTCTCTCCAGACTGAGTCTCTGTCCATTTAAAGGAAAGGAACACACCCAATCGCAATGACTGCGTGTGTGTGTGTGTGTGTGTGCGTGTGTGTGTGTGTGTGTGTGTGTGTGTGTGTGTGTGTTGGAGATAGAGAGGCACTGCTTGATTCAGTCCCTCCTTGACAGCACAGACTGGCCAGACACAGGAGGCGGAGGGAGGAGCTTGAGGGTGGAGACGGAGCAAGATAGAGAAAAGGAGCATAAGGTTATGTCTGTAAGGCTCGGTGTGAGTTGCCAGAGGGGGGGTGGACGTAGGGGGGTGGGGGTGGGGGGGGGGGGGGGGGTCTGACTGACATCCCTCGGGGGGGGGGGGGGGGGGGGGGGGGGGGGGGGGGTGGTCTGACTGACATCCCTCCTGCCTGGAGTCACTGATGAAGAGCGTTCCGTCCTCTCAGGAGGAGAAGAGACTGCACAGAGGAGGAGCAGGAGGAGGAGGAGGAGGCGGAGGATGTACGGAGGGAGGGTGGAGGTTTGGAGGTTGTTAACCAGAGGAGACGGACGGACGGATGGACTGACACATACAGTATGTGTCGCACACACACGTTCACACACACACACACACACACACACACACACATGCGGTTCTCCTTCTGTTTTCTCAGTGCTCGTCAGGTCCGTCTTCGTGTGTGTCTCTTCATTTCTTCCCTTTGTTGATCTTGGCGTAGAGAGGATCCTCCCCCACCTGTGCACGGGAAACAAAGAGCAGCAGTTTATGTGTCTCCGTTGAATCCTGGACGCATCAGCTCCTTGTGCCTCGAACTCTTAAAGGTGCAGTGTGTACGATTTGGTCACATCTAGAGACGAAGTTACACGCTGTGTAGTTCACCTCATCCATCACTGTCATTTAAACTCAAAGTGTGTTTAGTGTGTCCACTGTTATGTTCACTTTGAACTGTAAACACATGGCAGGCCCAAGAGAGAGGACCCCCCTCCTTGTGCAAATATACATAAATGGGAAATGCCAGTATGTGATTGTTTTGTGGTATTTTTGGAAGTGACAAAAATGTCCCAAACCTTCCACACTGCACCTTTAATCGAAGTGCTGCAAAACCAAAAGGGAGTCTTTCACTTTCCGACTCATTCTCTCAAATGACTTAAGGGCAAGTACCACCTAACTGCAGGGCCCTGAGAGGCGAAGAACGGTTGCTAGCACCAGTACCTATCATGACCACAAGATGTCAGTAGTACGTCGCATTGAGAGACTTGCCAATCATTCCTTTTTTTCCCTCTCAGCCCATTCAGAGCTCACACTGAATCATTTCCCCTTTCACTCTCAACGCAGTTTGTATATATATACGTGTGGGTGTGTGTGTGAGAGAGTTATTGTCTCCGAGTGTGTGTGTGTGTGTGTGTGTGTGTGTGTGTGCATGTGCATTTCCTCTTCCCACTCCAGGCTCCCTCCTCCTGGACCCGTATGAATCAGACCTATAATCTGGCGCCTCCAAAGACCAGTTATGAGTCATCATTGTCGGTGCTTGTTTCCAACCACGCTGCAAGACAACAGTGGATGATGGAGCAGCCTGCGCTCACAAAACCAAGGCTACCACACGACTTGCTCACAAAGGGCCCATTACTATCGGACACACAATTACAGCCAGTCACTCAACAACTTGATTCGAGACCTCTGACCGGCCCATTCAGTTCTGGGAGACTCCTCCGACTTGCTGCTGCAAAGACAGGTGACGCGCTACCAGTGAATTCCACGGGGGAATATAGTGGCTGACATATACGTGATCACATCAGGACACATGAGCGGCCTGGAGAAACACTGCTGAGGTCAGAGGTGATGCTTCAGTCTTAAAAGGTCATGTGACGTGTCAAGTTCAAATTCCTGATCAGACGCAGAAATGAGTGCTGGCACAGACTGTGCAGTCTTGTCACTTCTATTGGCAGAAAAAACATATTACAAAACAATTATATATTATTATAATATTTCACCTAAATGTATTTTTGGTCCCACTACCCTTAACCCTCAAGAGTTCCTTTAGAAAAAAACAACGAGGCATTTGTCCCTTCGGACAAAAATGGCCTCTTCCCAAAAACTGAACTTTAAAGTAGCGGTAATCAACTACAGACCAATTTCTAATCTCCCCTTTTATATCGAAGATTTTGGAAAAAAGCTGTAGCAGCCCAGTTGTGTGACCACCTGCGTAGCAATCATTAATTTGAAAAGTTTCAGTCTGGATTTAGAGTTCACCATAGCACAGAGACAGCACTATTAAGGGTAACAAATGACATCGTCAAGGCCTCTGAAAAAGGACTTATTTCTATACTGGTCCTGCTGGATCTCAGTGCAGCATTTGATACCATAGACCATGAGATCCTACTGCAGAGATTAGGACAAGATGTCGGGATAAGAGGAACGGCACTTGCCTGGTTTAAATCCTCTTTATCGGACAGATTTCAATTTGTTAATATAAAAGAGGAATCCTCCATACGCACTAAAGTCAATTATAGAGTTCCACAAGGTTCTGTATTTGGTCCAATTCTGTTTACTCTATACATGCTGCCATTAAACAACATTATCAGAAAACATGATGTAAATTTCCACTGCTATGCAGCTGTACCGATCCGCTAGGCCTGATGACCCAACCCGTTCGATTAAACTCCAGGATTCTCATAAAGATATTCAGAAATGGACGACACAGAACGTTCTACTTTTTAAAAGATCTGATTTGGCCCGTTACATGTAGACCATTATGCATGCTTCTTTGCGTTTGAGTGGTGGTCGGCTCGGGGGAGGGAGGGGGGGGGGGCTGTTAGATTGGTACCAGGCCATTTAACTGCACATGATGAGATCATCCAAGGAAAAACACTGGCAGTCATGGTCACCATCTAACACACACTCGTTTATTGATCACAGGTGTGGATGTTTGAGGAATCACTGGAGCAA
>JAFBJT010112298.1:5000-12479 GCA_016785325.1 Chascanopsetta lugubris
GGTTGGATGAAGAGGTGAAGAGGGGGTGGCAGAGCTCCAGGGGCCACGGTGCCGAGTGTGTGCGACTCTGCCGGTCTCCTTTGTGTGTGTGTGACGAGGCCGTGGATGGACAGAGGGGTGAAGGAAAGGTGGAGTGTGTGTGTGTGTACATGGGCAAGTGGGATGGAGGGATGGAGAGGGAGAAAGTAAGTGGGGAGGTGTGTAATTGAAAGATCTGGTCCCCATGTCTATCCCCTCTGTAATCTACTGACTCCAGTCTTAATCCATATGAGTAGATTAACTGATGATTTAGTGGCAGATTTACACTGACGCGCACACACACACCCACACGCACACCCACACGCACACACACACACTCACAATATAATTGTACGTCCACATATAGAGAGAGAATTCTCTGCCCGTGAGTCCACATCTAGTACGGCCTGTATTTTACACTATATGTGCACAGACACATTTATATTTGTATAAAGTGTATTTGATAGTGTAACAGCTTGTCTCACCCTTCCCTTCCAAGCATGCAGGAGAACCTATGGTAGCAATCGAAACACTCAAACGGTGTTGAGTTTGTCCATGCTGGGCCTCTGTAGAAACATGACGGTGTAACATGGCTCCATGCACTTGCTTCTGCTGGGAACTAAAAAGGTCACATTCCAGTCACAAAATATATAGGATAGAAATACGATCATTAAATAGACATAAAAAGAGAATTCTCTGCCAGCCTCACTGGAAATAATATCATGTGAGTGTGAAGAAGTGCAATCGTGTGTAAACACTGTATCTCACACACAGTTAGTGATAGGTGGATGTGTGGCTGCTTCCATCCCACTGTACGATCATCAGTCCACAAATGTAGATTATAACCTATTTACATGTATGAATAAACATCAAGTTGCAGTGGAACCGCTAACATGTTGGTACTCCACTTCACCACTGTATCTAATCAATATATATGTGTGTGTGTGTGTGTGTGTGTGTGTGTGCGTGTGTGTGTGTGTGTGTGTGTGTGTAAAGGGTTTTTTTCCGGTCTGAGATGGAATGGTGGCTGCTCTGGTATTTACTCCGCTGTTGCTAGGACACTCCCTTTGAACATTTTAAGCGAGCCGTCTCATTGGCTCGCCGTGATGATGCAACATTCCCTCACCCCCAAATCTTTCCCATGCGCCCATAGAAACATGCCCGTCTGCATTTCCTCCTCGCTCCTTCGTTGCCACTCTTTGTCTCACGCCCCCTCCTCCTCCTCTTCTTCCTCCTCACCCCTCTCTCTCTCTCTCTCTCTCTCTCGCTCTCTTTCTATCCATCACTACTTGCCCCTCATCCATTCCCTCTCCCCGCCTCCCTCTGCTCTGTCAATAACTCAAACACCGAACTCATCCTCGGTGTTCCTCCGCTTCCTCATCACCTCGGCACACTGTCACTTCCTCCTCCCTCATCCAGTCAGAACGCTCACTGCAAAATGGTGTTGACATCGTGTGGCGGTGTCTTCCAGCTCCCCACAATCACTCCGTCCTGCTGTCTTGCAGAGGATTAGTGCTCCCTGTGTCTCACCATGTCTCATTTCCTCCTCGGTATAGCGGGATCTTATTAAAGTGCCGTAGCATGTGTCAGGGTGATCGGGTTTGACAGGGCAGGAGACGGGGGCGGGGGCCTGGATGTCAGGGTGGAATCTTTACATTTCCCATAAGGTGCATGTGTCAAACTTGTGGCCCGCGGGCAAAATGTGGCGAGAGCTTAAAGGTGCAGTGTGTGAGATTCGGTGACCTCTAGAGGCGAAGGTGCGTGTCGTATCCATCGCCTCACCCCTCACCCTTCTGAACATGCAGGAGAAGCTATGGTCGATTTCAGTTGTCATTCAAACTCAAATGTTTAGTACGTCCACTTTTACTACTGTAAAAGCGTGGCGCCCCCCCCCCCCACCCCCCCCACCGACCCCCGCCCCCCCCATGCACAGAGACAACCCCCCTCCTCATGAAAATACAAATAAAACATTTACGTGACTATGAATTCATAAAAATGTCAGTATGTAATTGTTTTGTTATATTTAAAAAATAAAAATAAAAGTCTACCCATGAACTCTAGTTAATTACACATGCCACTCACGTGTAGCAACATATTTAGTGTGTTTACAGTGTTCACATGCATGCTAATAACTTAAATAAAGAATGGATTCATGAATATTAATGAAATACGAGGACAGTTGTTTTGCAATGTGTTAAGTAGTAATCACATTCAGCCACACATTTAAAAGCGGCCCCATGACCGTGGCCCTCGGTGAAAATGAGTCTGACACCCCTGCCAGAAAGTAGCGCCACCCTTTGTACTCCAGTGTTCCCCTCCATGTGAGTTCACCTGCACACTCAGATACAGCTGTTTTATTACAGCAATTTCCTCATGTTCACACCTCCATTATTTCACATTTCAGACGTGCGTAACCTCAAGGCCCCTGCATTTCACTTATTACAGCACAGGGGGACGCACGGGGAAAAGGAAATAGGCGTTTATCAGGGTTGACGAAATAGGAGACGCAGGGAGGGTAAAGTTAGCTGCTTTGTCACTTTGGAGGAGGTGCTGTCAACATGAGCCATTAGGTGTAATGATCCCCTCCTCCAGCCCTCTGTGTACCAGGCATGGCTGAGGCGGCTGCAGCCTCAACTGACATTCTGCAACTGAGGCGGGATTGTGACACGGACATGTGGGTGGCTGAGGTGTCGGGGTTTAGGTCGGAGACATTCATCAGCGATGGTAATAGAACGGACCGAAAGAGCCTTTCAAAGCCTGGAGTGGAAGGTTGTCTAATAAACTATCGCCGATAAAACCACCTGCTGCTGTCCGGGCTCAACTATTTGTCAAAACATTTGAATTCAAATGATTCTTATTTGACCTCAAGTGGTCCGCACCAGTACAGTCATAGCATGATGAGCTATAAACAACAACAACAACCTCAAATGTTTCCATTTGTTTTTGTCACGACAAGTGTGAAACTGAAAGCAGACTTGAACATTCAAATCAAAATATTTATTTATCAAAAGGAGGCAAAACACAGCTAAAAAAAACACTATGATAATATCTAAAAATACAAAACGGAAAATCACTGGCAAGGAGGAAAGCTTGGCTAAAATAACCCAACCAACAAAAACAAAAAGTTGTGGATTTCGTAAAAATACTCTGCATCAAAAATTTAATAGATGGACAAATGAAAAGTCTCTTCTCAATATAACCAACTTAAACCAAGCACACCGTTTAAAAAAAATTGCTAAGTCATCCCAGGGGCCGGACTGGACCCCCGGTGGGCCGGTTCTGGCCCACGGCCCATATGTTTCACACCCCTCTTGAAAACTGTAGTGTTGCAATATGTAAAGTATGTTTGGACTCAGGCTCAAAAATATGCAATCGAAATAATTGTTACTATTATTATTATTATTATTGTTAGTAGTAGTATTTGCCATATGAGTATGAGAATAGCTGCTTTATTTGCCAAACAGAATCATTTGGTGGAATCACCTGGCTGATCATCAGTGCTTGTGGAAAAGAGCAACAGTGCTGTGATAATGGATCACAGCTCGTCCAGAGGCTTATCCACCACACTCTCATTACAGAGCCTGAAATAAGCGGATGGACAACCATGTTGTACATATGTTGGTTAAAACACATCGTCCATATGTTTTTCCATGGAGCCCAGATGTTCTTTTCTTTTCAAATATACCCGACCATTAATCCATGATTTATTTGAATAATTCTACTTCTATTGACCCGTTTTGCCCGGCAACATCTGTCATTCAAACATCTGTCCCTACATTCTTTTCATGTCAGCGCTCAGATCAGTCAGGTTCCAGGTTTGACAGGTATCCAAGCTGGAAATCATTGAGGGATTGGAGATGAGATCTGTGTTCTACCTGGTAATCTTGTGGTTTTTAATCCAGTATTGTCTGGAATTATGGATTACTCCGTCAGAGCAGAGATGATCCTATTAAAGGAACACAGGGCAGGGTGAAAGAGGATAGGCCATTGGGTGTGAGGGCAGGGTCTGGTGTATACATATTATATCCATCTATATCGTTTAGCGCTTACATATAATGTTCCACTTTGTATACATTTGGTCTTTGAAATTTTGGAAATCACCATCTCTCTCCTTATCTTTCTTCCAAACAGTTTATCTTGGCTGTAATGTCTGTGGAAACAATTAGCATTTTTAGCTTAGCATAAGGAGAGGAGACCATGGGTGCATTCTGGCACCTGTATACAGCGAGTGCAGAACTATGAGGGGAAAAAGGGACATAGTGGCCAAACAGTGGTACTGCAACCGCTGTGTCTATCTGCGGTCCAAATTCTGAAACTGTGAGTTGGCATCGAAATTCACCGAAATTAAAGATAATACGACAATTCGGATGTTTCATGATATATAATCAATTTGTAATTGCCCAAAGCGAGCCTTTTATGTTTACGTAGGACATGGGCTCTCTCTGCGGAGGCTGTCAAGCTGCACCTCAAGGTTTTACACTACGGAAAAACAAAACAACTTTGAACGAAATACCAACACCGGCTCTTCCACTTGTTTTGAAGGGAAGGGTGAGGTGAGGGACAATATGCTACATCACCCCTCAGTGTCACTGAATCCCACAGACTGCAGACAGACGAGATACTGAACCCCACATTGTCCAATAGGGGCGGGAATTGATCACTGGTTAAAGCAGTTGCCTTTGGAAGTGAATGACACAAGTTCGAATCCTGCTTGGACCCTGCTGTAGTGTCCCTGGCCCTGACACTGATACCCTGAATAATATGTGCAGAAATACTCAGTGACTTCTGGATAAGTGGCTGAAAATGACGTCCCATCTGATCTGCAAATAGATGTTTGTGTGACTGCGTGAATGTAAACGGAACTGTAAATTACTGTGAGGGACCATCAAGACCTGATATAGCGCTATATAAATTGTATTTACCATTTTTCCCCATATATCCATACAAGGTATGGGTATTATGGTCTTTGAGATGACAATTAAATAGAATTCAAATCATCTCACATCTGTTTAAAAGTCCTGATAACAACGTCAGATACGGTAGAAACCTCTGATACAACCTCTTTAAAGCAATGTACCAAGTCGCTGAGAGAAGAGATTTACGAGGTGGTGGCGACATCGGATCACTCTTCCAACATGTTACTTCATTCTGGACGACACTCTGGGAACCCTCGACAAAATATCCCTGGTATTGTCCATTTGTTATGGTTCTGTTGAACACCCATTGACACATGTGATATTACATCTAATGACACATGGAAATAAGCCAGAGTGATTCATCTCCCGCCTCTGTGAGTCCACCTCTAACCAGCCATGACTTGGCTTGTCCGACTGACTCGTCACAGATCTAAAAGAGGATTGTGAGAGTGAATTTCTGGATCATGTGACCTCACATCTGCTCCCAGGGGAACTGAAAACTGCACCATGGTCTGTTGTCTGTCAATCAGATCAATCTTTGTCCACTAATATCAATAACTAGTTCAAATTCCCGCCCTCGGGTCATATTTAAGATCAATACGCCTAATTCAGTGGGAAGGTGAAGCCAATTTAGGCCAGAGGGAGGTTGAAGAGCAGAGCAGGATCAGAGGAAGCGAGGCGCTTTTACAATTAGTGTGTAATGAAGGGAGAGTCAAATCATCTACTTGGCCACGTTACCTCAGCCGAGGTTCCAGCTCTCTCACTGAGTTCTGCTGGATGAAATCACCAAGTGTTTGGTTTAAGATACAATTTAAGGAGACAGGAATGCTTTGCCCATCAGAGAGGAATTAACGTCACACGGTATTTGGCTTAATTGGCGACAAGTACAGTGGAGGATGATGTGTGGCTCCAATGCCGATCAAGGTCTTACCAGACAAATCAAGTCCCTTAAGCTCTTGTTTGAGCGATGATGGAAATCCAAAGGCTTCTAGTTCCCACTGCGAAAAGACACAGTACCAAAAGAGTGAAAAGCGAACTAAGTGATGATGACCTGCGCCACAGTTTGTTAGCTTTTCAGCAAGTATGGGTCTTGTCCTCCACCCGCATAAGCAGGAGAAGATGGGTGGATGAAAAAGGTTCAATTTCTTTTTCGTTTTAAACATAAATTCCGTAAACACGGCGTCATATCAAGGAATGAGGTTGTGCCGGGCCTGCAGTTGGCGCTGTAACGCTGCCACAGATATACACCAAAAACAGAGAAGAAGACATGGAGCGGGCACATGGCTGCTGTTTTTGCTGACTTAGCATATGAGGGTGAGGGAGGGGAGGGGCCATGGCGTCATATTCAGCGCCTCCCTGTAGATGGAACATCCGTACGATAAAAAACCACAGCAGATACTCGTACACTTCTTCGTGTGTTATCAAGCTGGTCACTGACAGCTGCTCAAAGGATTGTGTTTGGTACTTTCAATCGGGGAGACAACGGAACAACAACTTGGCTTTCTTGACTTCCTTGACTCAATTAATTTAAAAGATGGTTTAGAGTGTCCACTGTGGGCTAATGTAAAAACGTGGCAGCCCCACAGAGAGGATCCGCTCCTCATGTAAATGTTTATGGGTTCAGTAAGGGAAATGGAAGTTCATTATAAATTCATGAAAATGTCTGGGAACGAGCCCATTGTATTGTCATCAGGGGCTGGTGCTCTTTGTGGAGGTCGCTATGAATCACCATCAAGCTTTTACAGTTACCTATAGGCTGCTATATGTGACTTCACCACTAGATGCCACTAAGCCTTACATTTCCACCCAGTTCCAATGGAGGGGTGTATTGATTTTGACCAAAGGATCATTTCATTTATCCAATTTGCTGCAAGTTCAGTTGATCAAATTAAATCAGATGAAAAGTAAAACAATGAAGCTCGCAGCTGTAAGTGTGTTTTATCTGTGGACCAGTTTTTTAAACATGCAGTGTGTAACTGAGATCAGCTGGACCACAGGGAAACAACACTTTACACGCACCTGCAGTCAGTTCTCTGTCCAGATGAAGAGGAAGGATTTGGAATCTAAGGGGCTTGTCGAAGTTATACGCTCTGCTGAGCTATTCCTGCTCCAGACTGGAACACTGAACTTGATGAGGGTGGAGCTTAGAGGCCTCTCTCTTTAAGTCTCAGTATATTTAAAAATTTAAAAAAAATCTTTTTCTGTGTGTGCATGCGTGTGAGTGTTTGTTTCGTCGTACGCCAGATCTGCCATGGGCACACTGGGATGCTGGCAAACACTTGTTTTCAGTGTTTGATCAGGATTGTGAGACTATAGACTCTATATTTACCTCCTTTCTATAAAGCAACACACACTCCATGCAGCTTGACTCAGTGAGGATTTATCCATTGTACATATATAATGCGTTTCCCATCAAAGAGAAAGGAAATAATCGTGTCGCTGAGATGTATGTCACGGTACGGAAATAAACCACAATAACAGCCAAGATCTCAAACTCCCAGGGATCCAACACACCCCCAAACAAACTCCTTTCTACCCCCCCCCC
>JAFBJT010112299.1:8551-39200 GCA_016785325.1 Chascanopsetta lugubris
CACCCCCCCCAAGGAGCCCCCCGGGCCCCCCCCCCCCCCCCGGGCCCCCCCCCCCCCCCCCGCCCCCACGCTGGGGCTCTGGGGGGCAAAGAGAGATTGCTCTGTGACGTCCCAGAAAATGAGGTGTCATGGTTTGAGGATTTCCATGATGATCCAAATAATGGGTTCAGCTCTGGGAGCAGGAGAACGCAGAATTCAGATGGGGACGATATCGGAAAAGGGGACGATTCCGTTAGATCAGCACAACACTTTTCCATCTGATTTCCTGGAGAGCAGCTTTCACACTCACACACACACACACACCCACACACACACACACATACACACACACACACAGGCACACACAGAAGATTGTCCAGATAGGTCTAGAGTTTGAATCAGTGTCTCATAATGAGATTTCCTTAATATACCTCGGAAGTATGTTCTATTACTTTCATAGACACATAAACACACACACACACACACACACACACATGTTATTGTCCAGATGTATCTACAGAGTCTATCAGTTTCAGTTACATCAACACGCAACCAATCAGTCTCTGATAATGAGATTTCCTACATAGACTCTGTAGAGACGTATTCTCTTTCACTTTAATACATACAAAGCTATTGAAATGCACCTACACACACACACACACACACACACACACACACACACATACACACACGGTTGAGGCCTAAATGATGATGCAGGCTGTAACTTGGATAAAGCAGACACCACTTTCTACCTTGACTTAATGAAGAGCTGTAAAAGGAGCAAACTCCTCTCTGATCCATTCTATAACACACTCCACCTGGCAGAACATCAATACCCAATCTGTGCACACACACACACACACACACACACACACACACGCACACTGAGTAGAGAGAGAGATTTGAAGGTGGTTTTAGCGGCTGTGTGTTATTCCTGATGAAAGGCAATACATTGCAATGAATGTGAGTGTGATTAGTTAATTATGTGCTTTCAGGAGGAAATTGAGGAGAGCGCCCTCCTGAATGTTTGAGGCTGGAGAGGCTCAGTCTGCCAGTGTGTGTGTGTGAAGTGTCGCTGACGCGCAGAGAAGTCAGAACGGCGAGTGAAAGGGCTTTATTGTGGTGTTGAGTGTGTTAGTGTGAGTGTGAATATGTGTGTGTGTGTGCGCGTGTGTGTGTGTGTGTATACGCTGTCTCCTGACAACAGAAAAACAGAATGCGCTAATACACAGGGAGAGCACACGTGGTCTGGTGTATCGGTAACTTCTGTTGTCTTTCAGAGGTGCAGGGATAATTTTGCATGGCAGGTGCTTGAATGATGGCTGGTGATAATGTGTGTGTGTGTTTGTGTGTGTGTGTGTGTGTGGGGGGGGGGGGGGGGGTGGGATGTTTGTGGATGTGGGGGGGGGGGGGGGGGTTGTACATGCCAGGCTCACATGGTCTCATAAGCAGAGACAACTGGATAAATGTGTTTCATTGACCACAATGTGTTGACCGCATGTAGACCTGAAGGTAATATGCCCCTTCCATGATAACATACATGCACACATGACATTCACATTCACACACACACATACACACACACATGCACGCACGCACACACACATAATTGGTTTTCAGAGGTAGTTTTTTTTCCTTCTTCTTTTCCATTTCATGGCTGTCCACTTTGTAGCAGATGACATTTATGCCTGTCACTTCTGTATGCACACACACACACACACACACACGGAACATCACACTTATTCATGGAGCATATAGTCTGAGACACAATTACACACACACACACACACATATATACAGACACACACACACACACGTATAGGTGGAAAGAGGTTGTGAAGAGTCAGCCGTCCTTTAAATCAGACTCAACAACTGTTTTATCTGCTGTGAAACACACACACACACACACACACACACACACAAATACACACACACCACACACAAACAAAGCACACGTGTTCACCACCTCTGATCAGAGCTAGAATCAGGCAGTTATCATCACACCATCCTTCTCCACTCACAATGCCCTGAAACCAGCTGTCTCTCTCTGTCACACACACACACACACACACACGCACATATAGAGGGAGGGAGCCATACACCACACACAACACAGGCCCCTTGTGGAGATAAATGTGACCGGCAGTCCTCACCCCCAGCAGAAGAAAATCCAATTCTCTTTCACTTTTATCCCTGAGACTAATGTTACTGTCATAGACGACACCGCCACCAGAGACCAGCTGACTCGGTGCGCGCGTATGTGCGCGCACGTGCGCGTGTGTGTGTGTGTGTGTGTGTGTGTGTGTGTGCTGCAGTGAGATAGTGAATTCATTTAAGGTGATGTATTGCTGTCTTTACCTAGAATTTCACTGTCGGCCTTGGTGGTGTTGTTCCTGTCTCTCCATGACAAGCTTTGAACCTTTTCTCTTCTTCTGTGATCAGGCTCGTGGGCCAACCATTATCTTAGGTTAATCTTATCTTAACTTATTCTAATCTTGACTCTTTTGTATCTTAACTCTTTTACAATACACACTCGTATTCATTTCCCATTTTCTTCGTCATAACTTTCCTCAGCAAATACAAATGGAAAATGAACACAATGAATAGAAAAGAAAGAATGATGGACCGTTTCTATCTCCTCCTCTTGTGTGTGACGCCTTAATCTTTCCCCCAACTTTTTCCCAGCATCGCTAAGGTCTGATTGGGGAAATGTCACACACACACACACACACACACACACACACACACACAACACACACACACACACACACACACACACACACACACACACACACACACACACACACACACACACACACACCATGTTTTATTGGTAAATCTCAGCAGTAGGGGGTGTTACAGGAAGAACCCTGTCAAGGAGGGAACTGCTGTTTTTAAGGTGTCGCTGTGTTTGTGTGTGTGTGTGTGTGTGTGTGTGTGTGTGTGTGTGAGTGTGTATGTGATTGCGGTAGTTTGTTAATCATTTGTAAGCCCCACCAGATGCCATGCAGGGGACCCTGTCACTCAAACACCTCCTTCATCACACACACACACACACACGCACACACACACACCCACACACACACTCATGCAGATGCACAGCAATCTGACCACAAACCCCCTTCCCCCCGAGGCTGATTAGTATTCATGAGATCTCAGGAGGCCCTCCTCACACACACACACACACACACACACACACACACACACACACACACACATGAACACACACATATTGTAGTGGATTGGTCCATTCTAATTATCTCCTGGCATTTATGGAGAAGGCTGATTAGAAGCTGTCAGTGTGACTGATGACGACATGCCATGTAATCCCCCAGAGACACAGAGACAGAGGAGGTGCCGCTCACAGCTGTGGACTTCACCACTTCTCTTGTCCACTCGTGTCTCGGGGTTCTGTGTTTCTCCTCGGACTCAGACTAACACTCGTCCTGCTTTGTGTCTCCGCAGGTAAACCCGTGATGATCATAACAGAGTTCATGGAGAACGGATCTCTGGACACCTTCCTCAAGGTGAGCCACGGCTGGAAAGTATTTGGAAGTGCTGCATTCATTCCCCCGAAATGGCTGCAGTCAGACGTGTCCTTTTAAACTTCTAAAAAGAAAAAAAAAAGAAAAAAAAAAACACCTGATGAAAATTGTCTTTCATCTCTCAGATCTGAAGACTTTTATCTACAAAGTCAAAGGTCTCAGGTCTTTCAAGGACTCCATTTAGCAAGTGTCCTTTTAAAACGGTCAGACTGTGACAGCTGATCACAGGAGGTTTTACACGTATTCATCGCATAAAGAGGGTGGCGCACTTCATCCTTATTGCTCAACAGATCAGATGCGTGGAGCAGGCAACATCACATCACATCAGACTGTAGTTTCAATACATGCAGCAGATCTTCGTCAGCGGTTCCATTGCATGTACCAAAGTCTGAAGTCCTAGCATGGGCGTACAGTACGTTGGGGATATACACTCGTTTTGGGGGAGGGGCTTACATCACTGAAGGTGTCTGATTGGTTTGATACACCGTTTAATTTCAGAAGGCCAATCTTCATAATAGCTCATGTTCGCCCTTTAGTACACACAGGCTTAGGTACTACTGCACAATATGAATCTCCTTCATGGACAGTGTTACAGCAGAGATGATCAATCAAATATGCATCATCACTCTGATAGTTTGGTCGTTTTCTGCAGTACTGCCACCTAGTGGATTGGAATGGAACAGCTCGCTGTGCCTAATTTTCCTTATCTATAGATCCCATGTCTATATATGTCTATAATTTGAATGAGCCTGCCAGGTGCTTTTGATCAACACGTGGGTCAGATGAGTAATCAAGTGCCACGAAGGGCTCATACTGTACTTCATCCACATCCACTGTGTCTTTCAATAGTTTGCACTAAGAATTCGTAAGAGACATTTAGTCTGAAGCACGTTTACATTTTCATCACAGGCTGTTTGTTACCACCTCTGTGAAATGCATTAGTGCCCATATCCCAGACCGCTGACAAACAGCCCATAAAACAAAGAAAGTGTATTGCTTTGTGAGCAAAATATGCTCCGTCAGGGGACATGGAAATTAACAGTTCGATTCTAACGTAATTTAATACCTCTGCAGTCATGTGGCTGAGAGTCAGGACAGCAAATGAATGAAAAACACCAGCTCTGAAATCAGCTTTTAAATAAATCACCATCGTATTGACGAAACAGAGAAATGCGGAGTTGTTCCTGTAGGAACATTTTTCATAAAGATTAAGTCTCAAAAAACACTTAAGATGAAATCAATGTATTTGCAGAGTAGGATACATACAAATCGGAGGTTAGAACAAATAGATTTGAAGAAGCAGATTTCAAAGAAAGATGTTCAGTTCATAGCTTTGAAGGGAGACGTGGAGGTGCTGCTTTGTTGCTGAAGGAGACATCACCGACACGTGTGCCACTACATATGTCAAGTGCAGGAAGAGAAGAAATGAATCACAAACCTGCCGACATCTTCAATTTGTCGAAAGAGTATTTTCTGTCGCGTTTTTCAAAATGTCAATTACGCACACGGGAGAATCAATTTGTATTCAATGTGAGATACGGCAAAACAAGAATGAGTCCGTGTGACCAAAGTGTGATTTATGATTATTCCTCACATACGACACGTGACGGAGTCTCAATGACGTGAGATTTGCATAGACCTGGTAGAATAGATGTCAGCAGCCGCTGAGCGTCTCATGATAAAAGTCTCGGATTCATATGCACAGATGTTTGTCTTCAACCCAACTCACTGCAGCGCTCCAGAGCCGCTAAACCTGCCATGACACGTCCGTCGCTAAATGCACAACAAGCGAAACCCATCAGCCACACTGAAGCTGAATGGACTGAAAGGAAGCGCACATAAACACGAGATAATAGCGAGATGCATGCGAGTGCAGGGGTTTTTCGTGTGTACATGCTAATGAGGGTCAAAGGGAGCCTCCGCAGCAGCTCCATACAATCATGGACACACGTTTATGAGTTTTACAACTCGTCTGTGCTCCTGGTATGTCTTTGATTATATCATCCATTCATCAAGCGGCTCGCTCTCCCTCGGAAAGAACCAAAGCACCGAGGCTCTTCCTCCGTCCGCTTCCCCGTCACCGTCCTTTTTCTGTCACTCCCTCATTTCCTCCTCTTCACGTCTGCGGGACAAACTTCAGTCATGTTCCGGAATTGGACCAAAAAACCTCCAGTTGACCACCTGTCTCGTTTGTCTCCGTGTCCAACCTCTCTGCCCCGCATTTGTCTGTTCAGCCACCCACCCCACCCCGCCTCTCCCCACCCCGCCTCCTCCACCTCCCCCTCCTTCCTGGCAAGCCGGTGTGGTGGGCAGATTGATAGAGGAAGTCTGTAGGTTTGTTAGACAGTCCAATCAATCAGCATCTCGCAAAACCACCGGCTAATTAACTTACTCCACAGCTGCAGAGGGAGAGAGGACGGAGGGAGTGAGGGAGCTGGGCACATGCAGAGAGATGAGAGCCAATAGATAGATAGATGGATGGATGGATGGATGGATGGATGGATGGATGGAGAGATGGAGACTGGATCAAAGCAATACTGAGTTCACTCAGAGATTGAGCCGAGGGATAAGAGAGAACAAGGAGGCAGAGAGATGGGGGGATGATATAAAGAACAGGAGGTGAGTGATAACATTTTAACGGGGGCCGATGGCCCGGGGCAGAGAGAAGTGGCAGGGGCAGCTGAGTTGGACCACCATCGATCACCGGGCCCTGCTCTGTGCCAACGACAGCGCGCATCTGAAAACCCCGAGAGAGCGCCGCCCGGGCGCACGCTCAGAGTTAGAGAGGAAAGTTCTGTCTCTGTCAGATCCAATCCTCCGCACGCTGGATTCTGGATGATCCGCCATTGATTTGTGGAAGGGGGAATCCATCTCTGGCTCCTCCACCCTCCAGAGAGAGGGTCAGAGGGCAGAGCGAGCAGAGGCTGAGTGGGATTCAGACTCGCGGCTCGGAGAGACTTTAGAATCATGGCCCGCTGCCATCGCCACCGCTCGAGTCCCGGGCCTGAACTTTCACCTCCAGCTGAGGTTTCTGAAGGACCCGGCAGTAATCGCAGAAACAGCCCTGTGCTCTGCATTCATTCTCTCTCTCTCTCTCTCTCTCTCTCTCTCTCTCTCTCCCTCTCGCTCTCTCTCTGCAGAAACATGACGGGCAGTTCACGGTGATCCAGCTGGTGGGCATGCTGCGCGGCATCGCCTCAGGTATGAAGTACCTGTCGGACATGAGCTACGTTCACAGAGACCTGGCAGCTCGGAACATCCTGGTCAACAGCAACCTGGTGTGTAAGGTGTCGGACTTTGGCCTGAGTCGGGTTCTGGAGGATGACCCGGAGGCTGCGTACACCACACGGGTAAGACACGCCCTCCCAGGCGGCCTCCGTCACATCGTCTCTGATTACAGATACCAACTCGTCCTCTACATCACTGACCCCGCTCTGTAACGAGCTGCCGCATTAAAACCATATGTGCGTTACTTTGCCTTTCAAATGAAGGCCCCCGCTCGGGCAGAGGCTCAGAGGCAGATACCTGCAGATAATGGCTCCTGTTAGTCATGCGGTGTTTCTGACTTTGAATTGATTCCCCGCGGTGGCGGCGTGGATGTACGTGCACGTAATTCACTCTCCTCCACGAGAGCTCACGTGACAGGTGCACAGACTGGAGAGAGAAGCTCCTGCACGTGAACTGCAGCAGAAACTGCAGAGTCATGTTTCCTGACGGTGAGGTTTTTAGGGAAAGCACAAACGTGGCGGGGCGAAGGTCCAAGCAGGCACCAGGATAACACTGCTCCAAACAGCTCTACAGGGAATCTGCAGAGTAAATCACTAACTTCCAGATCTCTTACGTTGTTAAAGGAAGGGTTAAATATAGCGGTTGACTAGTAAAGGGTGCCGAGGCACACGAGAATGTCGTGGGCCAACAAAAGCCCAGATAAATACCGAGTTGCCATCACGGTGATCTCAGAATCTACTGTGGTGACCTCTAGCTAATGTGGTAACTTACAACTGTGTTGATTATCAATTAAGATATCGTTTTTTTTCCTACGTGAAAGAACATGTGAATTACATCAGAGGAATAGTACAAACTAAACGAAGTGAGAAAATGTGCTATTTCTATAGCTCATTATTGTGCATATTACCTTTGCTGCGCCATTCAAGGAGACATGTATCATGCTTTATACAGACCTGATTAATCAATAACCTATCCAGTGGCCAACTATTTCAATAATTGATTCTTCATCATTGAGTTGATTTACTGTTGACTTTATTATCATTCGAGTCCTACTTATCGCATTCTGTTATTTGAGGAGGTTTCGTTAGATTGATCGTTGAAAAAGGAAATGAAAATATTCATGTTGTGGACATGGAGATGTGAGAAGACCAACGCACAGGACAAGACTGACTTATCTGAGCAGAGAGCAGCTCAGCATCACGCTCTGCTGTAATGTGGCATTATAGCATTTGCTACATGAACTGTAGAAATGTAGACATCAGGTGAGGAAAGCAACCTTTTGTTTATGTCAAGCCCGACTGTTAGTGTTGTACATCAGCTCTACCTTTGGTGTGACACCCTTCAATTCAAAACAAGTCACATACACGTCCTTGAATAGTGGCAGTCAGTGTCTGAGGACCATGAACTGATCAGTGAAGTGGTGCGACGTGTTTTCAGACTCAGATGAATGTCGCGCACCCTTACATTCAAACACCTGCCGGGTTTGAATGCGCACCAAGAGATGGCTGCTTATCTTTTTAACATAGAAATTAATGACTCCACAAAGGTATAAGGTGTTTATTTATTCTATGTTTGTGATGTATGCCAAGTGCACTGGAAGAAAAGACGACTTTGATAGCACTGCCATCCTCTCACAGAGCTCCGACAGAAAGTCAAACGTCAGTGACTTAAACCACAGCGGAGTAACTCATCTAAAATGCCCACGAGGAAATGGCATTATTCATATTCATAGGAAGTGTCGGGGATGTTATTTTTAATATGGCATTAGCATTGCCCTGGGAGGAGTGTATCAGCCGCTGACTGCTCTATTGCAATCGCACACAACCCACCACTGATGTCGGGAGACCTAGATGGAGAGCTGCAGGCGAGGAAGAGGAGGAGGAGGAGGAGGAGGAGGAGGAGAGAGGCCGAGGTGGAGACGAGGAGAAAGGAGTGGATATCAAATAAGACCGAGAGATCTAGGGAGGCAGAGAGGGAGCGAGAGAGAGGAAGAGAGAGAGGGGGGGGGGGAGGGAGGGAAGACAATGGAGGGATCCAGGGAGAGCAGTTAAGAGAAAAGAGGAGATGGTGAAGAGGTGGACAGGGGGGCGGCGGAAACAAAAGTACAGCGCTGAGTGACTCGGCAGCTTTGTCTTTTGTTTGACTTTGACCGAGCGGAGACGGGGAATGCTAGGTGGTGCAGAGGCAGCTGCCTGCCGCATGTTAAAAAGTTGGAGTGAGCCCTATAGAGGTACAGCCAGTCTGTAGACGAGAGAGAGAGAGAGAGAGAGCGAGGGGCTACCCTCTGTGTATATACTACACTCAGCTTTATGGAATCTCTTTCATCTGCATCGACAACAAAGAGAGGGGCATGCGTGCGAGAAGAAAAGGAAACTTGAGTTGACGGCAGGAGAAAGTCAAGTGCGAGAATAAACAGAAGTCACCTCACGTCGTGTTGGACGATGAAAGAGGAGCACTGGTCTCCGAGCGCTGCATAACCTCACCTCCAGATTTGATGTGTGAGATCTAACCGCAGCGATTGACTTCAGCGCGGACGTCCGGGAAGGGGGGGGGGGTGGAGGGAGGGGGGGGGACGGGGGGGGGGGGGGGGGGGGGTGGGGGTTGTTGCTCAGCCCGCTAACGGTGCAACCCTTTCACAGGGAGGGAAGATCCCCATCAGGTGGACGGCCCCCGAGGCCATCGCGTACAGGAAGTTCACCTCGGCCAGCGACGTGTGGAGTTACGGCATCGTCATGTGGGAGGTGATTTCGTACGGCGAGCGACCCTACTGGGAGATGTCCAACCAGGATGTGAGTCACGCGCGTGCCTCATCTGCAGCACCAGATCACTTTAATCCACTCGACTGTTGCATTTCTGCTTCCATCATGGGACGATGCTCTTCTTCCTATCGATCACGGGACCTAACACCGTCCCTGTCTTCCCGCAGGTGATCAAAGCAATCGACGAGGGCTACCGCCTCCCCGCCCCCATGGACTGTCCCGTGGTGCTGCACCAGCTCATGCTGGACTGCTGGGAGAAGGGACGCAGTGACAGGCCCAAGTTTGGACAGATTGTCACAATCCTGGACAAGCTCATCAGAAACCCTGCCAGCCTCCGGGAGCTGGCCAACAGCTCAGCAAGGTCAGTGGGAGAGGAGATACAGATGAGAGCTGACACATGCATATATACGATGTACGGTCTGAGCAGATTAGGCTGCAGGGTGGCGCAGAGAGTCACGCACCGGCTTGCGTACTCTAGAAGAGTCATCGGGAATTAAAACCACCGTGTAATATATTTAATGTCTCAATCAGCTTCCACTGGGATTTAGCGCTTTATTGCTAAAAGCTTACAACGCCACCCCCTGACCCCGTCCCATCCACTCCGATAACTGTCACTCCCCCAAAAAAGCGAACAAGCCTGTGTATCAGAAAGCACAACGTTTATAGCGGCGGCCTGTGGTGCACACATTCTCTGTGGCTCTGTTGCTTGTGAAAAAAGTGCCAAGAACAATTAGGTTTTGACAGCCGCGCGCTTGGAAAGTCATCGCCGCAACACAGGATATTTCCAAGAGCAGAGCTCAGCCACGGGGACGGCGGCACGAGAAGGTCAAAGGGTCGTAGGTTGTGTGTGAATGGGTCCAGGTGGGTCTGCAGTTGATATTAGAGAGTCACTCTTTGGATGCCGAGTGGAGCTACGCGGGCGTGGCTTTGCAAATATCGATATCGCTGCTCTACATCCTCGCTGTAAATGGACTTTGTTGAAAATAGCGGCAATTAAATCCCATTCTTACGTTTTTCAAGTCGGTGAAAGGTTATAAATATAGGTTTGTGGTTTGGCGGGTGCATCCGTCTTCCTGGCTGCAAAACACACATTTGGAGAGTATCATTATTTTCACATTTACATTTTACATTCCAGGCGTTTAACCGATGTCCTGAAACAAACCCGCAAATGCGAGATATTCCAGCCCCCATGACAGAAAACCCCCTCACCGACGACTGAATCAACAATGCAAACTTATGTATTTATGCAGCTTTAAATATAGTGCCAACATTGTTGTATGTAGGCGAATAATTAATATGAATGCAGATGTGATAAGTTCTGTGTATGCACAGAATTAATCAGGTTTCAGCACAAAAATGAACAAACAAAGATCATTTATAACCATTTCTGACAAAGGGAAGCAAGCTAAACGGGAGGTGGGGGTGTCATTAATCACACTTAACCACTAATGTGCAGGTTTAAACTTTAGGGTTTATTTTTCTGTCTGTGGTTTTGAGCGTGTCTCACACACACACGCCTGCTGGAGAATTCAAACTATTTTGTTCGAATCCACATTCACCACCACCAATAAGTGTTAACCTTCCACTCAGGTTTAGTTTTTAATACAAACTCACGGCGTGAAGAAAAGCTTCAAGGACAAACGATTGGCAAACATCGGAAACTCAGATACTCAACGGGCTGAAAGTAGATTGTGAAGCCAAGTGTGGCTTTGTATTCCAGCAGGGAGGAGCCGTCCACCCCAGAGTTCAGTGTGAGCACAGTGGATGAATGGTTGGAGGCCATTAAGATGGGCCAGTATAAGGAGAACTTTGCCACAGCGGGATACGTCAGCTTGGATTCCATCCTCTACATCAGTGTCAGGTACAGACGACAGGAGACTTATTCTTATTACTTCAAACACTCCAAAGGTCAAGAATGCTGATAAGAGACATTATTATACTCCTCCTGAGTGTCATTGCAAACCCAAGTGCCTCTGACAAAAAAAAATAAAGTCACAGCAGATACTCGCAAGCTGAAGGATAATTTTAAAGGTGCAATGTGTACGATTTCAGTACAATTGTTTCCATTTTTAACTGCAGGATGTTTTTCCATTGATAACGAGTTAATGAATGCAATCATTACTCTAGAATGAGCCCTAATGTTTTACTGCACGGAGGCTGCCATTGTTTTAATAGTAGCTGAGAATGGACAAAGTAAACACCTAACTTGCTTGGAAGAGGAGGGTGAGATGAGGGGGCTTCAGTTGTCAGTGACTTCAACAGGTTGCGCCCCTTTAACCTATTAATAAATTACATTTCCTTTCTCTTGTCTTCATAGTGAGTTGTCTAAGATGGGTGTGACTCTGGCCGGCCACCAGAAGAAGATTCTGTCCAGTGTGCAGAGTCTGCAGACCCAGGGGACGCACGTCCAAGTATAACAGCGTCCACATACGGTACACATACACAGTGAGACAGAGCCAAAATGGATGCTCCTGTGACCAGTTTCACCCACCATGGAATGGGGTCGCGACGACTACTCTGTGCTCGGGCCTCCGTTGATTTTTGAGACACTCTGAGATGGGAGACGACATGGACGCTTGACTCCTTCACCTTCTTGCAGTTTTCACCGTTCGTTCCCGTCCTGGATGGGCACGACCAGCTTTAGCACCCAAGAGCCCCGGCAACAGCACCACCATTACGGAGCCACCCAGAGACACGACAACGGGTAGTAGAGCATCCCGGATCATTTCACATCCCATCAGCTCGACACGAGAACAAAAAAACAGGGAGAAAAAAAAAAAAAGATTTTTAACGGACGAGACAACAGAAACAAATTAGAATATAATAATGATCACTGTCTGTGAGGTGTACAGTTTGTTTTTATCGTCGATTTTCCTTTGTTTTGAGTTTTCACCTTGAAGAGTTTTAAAAGGGTCAGAGGATATGTAAATGTGTAGATACATGTTTATATGGGCTGTCTGTCCCACAACCGTAGAAATGGACCTAACGTTTGTATTGGTGGTGAGGTTGAAATCACTCAGACTTAATAGAGGGTGTTACCTGGTACGTACATGTGTGGCCCCTTCCATTTGCTCTGTGTACATAGAATAGAACGAGCAGAGATGCTGGATGATATGAATGTGTGAGCAGGGGGAGGGGGAGGACCTTTGGGAACAGAGAGGGGACGTAGGTTCTGCTATAGTTCCTGTAGGAGGGAGGAAAATATGTATTTGACCAGCACAAGGGCTTCCCCTGGCGACTGCTCTCAGACTAACTTCCACGGCAACAAGACCCAGAGCACGTTTGCTTGTCTGCTTGAACTTATGATGTAACTCGGTGCAAAGTCACAGGAGACAGCGCTTAAGGTGAAGATAGCACAGGGATTTTTTTTTTTTTCTTTCTTCCTCTTCCATAACAGTCTATTCTGCACTGCATTGTCTGTGCACTTATCACAGTCCCATGTTGCTGGGGATATTCAGCCTTTCGAGTTCCCCATGTTTCAGCGGTGTTGGGATGTGGACAGTGTTCTGACCAGAGCAAAGGTGGCGATGGAGACGACAGGGAACTCCGGTGTTGTGCCATGTGTACGGTGAAGTCACTGGGTGTCACACTGCTCCTCCTACACTCGTCGTTCCCGTAATCAGCTTCCACGGCGGAATGGTTTCACAAGGTCAATCACAACAACCGCAGAGTTATGGCCCAAGTTGTTGGACCGAGGATAAGAAAACTTAAAAAATAAAAATATAAGCAGCATTCATATTCAGAGGTGCCACCAAAAGAGGGTCAAATGTACTTTAGAAAATGATCATTTGTGTCACTTTCTTCTTATCAAACCTATTTCAAGCATCCCTGATTCCAAACCAACTCCCATAAACGCTGAATCTACAATGTTTACAGCCCCCAAAAAAATTTTTAATTGGTCTGTCTGAACGAAACAGCTGCTTATCATGCTAATTACAAGGTCGGTAGATACGATGGGACCCTTTTGTGTGTGTGTGTGCACTGCATCAATGACACTTAACCTGCTCTTAGTGTAATCCCAAACCCGGTTTAATATATGTGGTACTCTATAGGACCAACAGTGACAAAAGAAGTACAGTATATATGATTGTATCATAGTGTAAAATATGTACAGTGTTGATTTCCAATGTTAGAATGTTTGTAATGACATCGATGACGACGACGACGACGACGACGACGATGATGATGTACTTTAATTGTGAAAAAGAGATTCCTGAAGTACTCGTTCAGCAGCAGGAGAAAAGTGAACGGAGGATATGTGTTGGTCTGAACAAAGGAATGTAGCATGGTGCGAAGCTTCAGCTTTGATTGACAGGTGACAGTGACTGCAGTTTATTCCAGAGGGTTAGAAAGAGTGGAATGTACTCCTCCTCCTCCTCTTCTTCTCATTGATGTGGCATCTCACACAGTAATGACGTGCACTTGTGTTGGCGTACAGCGCGATGTTTGAAGACGCACACTTGGCGAGGACGGGGAGGGGGATGAGAGAAAGCGTGAGATCAGACCGCAACACAAATTAAATATTCATGAGAGCCCCTCCCCCTAAAAACATCAATTGTTCAATCGGAGTCAAGCATATGTACCTCACCTGGCAGACCTGTCAAGCAGCGCGTGTCTTCACATGCCATATTCATGTTGTGGTGACAGCGAGAGCATCTCGAAAGACGTTAGATGCTAACGTTGTTTTTCGGTCGACACCAACACACGGAGACAAAAGCAAACGTGTGACGGGTAGATTCAATTCAATTGTATTTTTTCTTAAAATAACCTACATATCTGCTCAAACAAGTTCCATGTCAGGAGGCAGCAACCTCCAAGGTTACAATAATTCATGGGGTTACGATGTCAACAGAAATGATTTTGTTCAAAGGTGCAGCGTGTACGATTTTGGTCGTTTTTGTCACTTCGGAAAATATTACAAAACAATTACATACGGCCTTTTTTGTGAATTTATAATCCCCCAAATCTATTCTTGTTTTCCCCATTACACTTAAATGAACCCACTACTGTATATTTACATGAGGAGAGGGTCCTCTCTACGGAGGCCGCCATGTTTTTCCGTAGTAAAAGTGGACGTACTAAACATCGTTTGAGTTTGAATGGAGATAGAAGTCTTCAATAGGTTCTCCTCCATGCTCCGAAGGGTGAGGTGATGGATGCAACATGCAACTCCACCTCTAGATGTCACCTCATCTTACACACTGCAATGTTAAACAGGAAACAAAAATTGGAATGTGTGCAAGTAAATGAACAACATTAAACGTTTGGTAGTTCCAGGTTACCCATGGCGATTGTTCATTTGTGAGAACTGTTCGATCAGCACATGCTTCAGTCTTTTTGTAAAATCCAATGAAGGTTTTATAATGAGTCTGAAGGAAAGATGAATGACATGAAAGATCTCAAACGGTTCATGCAGCTCGTGGATCAAACTAAGTGAAGTCAATACAGCAAAGTATTTTAAGTGTCACCACAGAATGACTGCGCGACAGGTCCAGCTAATGCAGCCAATGGCTTAGACCTTGTAATGAAAGTAGAATGCTTCTTACATGTAGACCCAAAAGAACCTCATTTCTGTCAAACAATACAAGGCAAATGCCCGACTCAGTCCTTGTGAAAGTGTACATTCTACTCTTTCTAACTCTATGATTCCACACTAGCGGACTCCCCGTGACCGCTGGCCTTTTAGATGCCTTATTTACTGAGCTATTGTTCCTTTCTGTTGCCCCGTAGAGGCGATATTAAGAGTAAAGTGTATATACAGGTAGTATTTATCTGTGTTCTTAAGATGACCTCACTTTGACACCCTGGTTTTGTAACATTACATTACCCCCCTGCCCCCCCCCACCCCCCCCACCCTCCCCCGACTCCTCATAACTGCACCCTCACCCTCTCCACAGTTGACAGTGTTTGGTTCTGAGATAGAATACATCTAAAAAAAAAGCTGTTCACCAGTTGATTGGAAAGAGAAAATGACAGTATTGTTCTTATTTATTTGAGTGACATTATAACCAGTGAAGAATGTGATTGGCTTACGTTTTTTTGTTTGCATAGTTACTTTAATGTAAACTCTCAAAAAAATCATCAAGGACACATGGCTAAATGTTTCTGACAAGCTTGTCCGACACATGGGCCATTTTAGAATTACTGAAAATACAAAAGTGATCCACCCACTCTGAAAATCCCAGGGTTTGTGCCACCAATCACCTTTTTGGTTTTTGATGGGAAACAGAACATCTGTCCTCCATCTCCCCATGCACCAGCTCTGTAGTGTAAATGTTCAAGAGTGATTCTCATGTCAGACTTTCAGACTGTGTGTGTGTGTGTGTCTCTCTCTCTCTTTCTCTTTCTTTAGCCACCGTACAGTGCTGATTTGTCCCCATGCCAGTTCCCACTGCGTTGCTTGTTGTAAAGGGTGTAGGCATTCTAATGTCTGTCATGTCGCTGTAATAAATATGCTAATATTTCTAATTTCTCACCTGACGCCTGCAGTGTCCTTTTTCTCCTCACACCTTCCCTGCACCCTTTTCTCTCTCTCCCTCGCCCACATCAGAAACCATCTGATTTCCTTACACAAGCCCCGATACAAATGGAATTGAAAAGTACTGTGAGCCCCGTACTTCATATTTTTTGTAATCGGTGTGGAACAAAGCCTGGAGTGTGCACATTTTGTTCCGGTGATCATGTGACCAGTGTCGCAGGAAACCAGTTGAATGACTGGGAAATGAAAGCGTGGTCTCATTTGTCCAGTTCCGCTGCGGCGGTGGTGAAATCCCCATCATGACTTTGTTGAATGGCAAAATATGGCCAGTCTGCAACCACATATTCATCATTAGTGTGTGTGTGTGTGTGTGTGTGTGTGTGTGTGTGTCACCAAGAGATAATTCTGTCTCAGGGGAGAAGGGAGGTCAACGACTCCTGGCCTTGGTTAACCCCTTAATGCACTGACCCAGTGGCTGTCACTCTATGTTACCGCCATTACACCTCATTTAGCCCATCATATTGGGTTCCACATTTCCCTATCGCTCGCTCCTGCTCCTTATGTCTCCCTCTTCCTCTCTCATGCACACACACACACACACACACACACACACACACAAAACACACAAATCAGGGCTGTTCTCTATTTCCTCAGTATCTACCTCCTCCCACTGGCCTCCTCTTAATCTTTCCGCTGGCCTTGTGCATCCCCATTTTTCCACTTCCTTCTCCCTCCCCTTTTCTATCAATCCTGCGCAGACAGCGGTTGCAGCCAGTCGCCTGACCTCGAATACCCCATTATCTCCCATTTTCTAATTCCACCTACCCCCATCCATCCATCCATCCATCCATCCATCCATCCATCCATCCACCCTTCAGTCCATCTGAAGGCTGCCTCCACATGCTCTTGTTTGAGGTCCGCTGCCGCTCTCCATCCCACCGCTATCGCCGCTGGGTCTCGCTTCACTATTAAAGGCCAATCCATAACTTTGGGCTTTTGTCGCCAGGTGCCTCGACAGGGAGAATGTCACCTCACGTATTTCCTCTGGATAACATGGCGGAGAGCGAGAGTCGGGCGCTTAGGCGATTGATTCATCATGCAGCTGCTATTGGCATCACGTGAAAAGGTCAGGAGTCCCTATGGAGAACACTTTAAAAGGCCATTGGTGACTGATGAGCCTGTCATGTTTGTATCACATACATGCACAAGCGCTCTCTCACCATTCCATCCCTCTGCGCTCTCCCTCTCTCTCCCTCCCTCCCCCTCTCCCGCTCCCTCTCTCTGACACACACACTCACACTCCCCTGGGAATGGTAATTGGGCCCCTCCGTCATGCTGTCAGGTGCGGGTTTGAGTGTCCCCTCATGTGCAACAGCAGACATTAAAATAACACGAGAGACCAAACTGCCACCGTGACCCCTGCAGGGGTCAGCCACGTGTGTGCATGTGTGTGTGTGTGTGTTTGTTCACGGATGTGTAGCTGTTACTTCAGCATGAGTGTGTGTGTGTGTGTGTAATGCTTATGGGAGCGAAACTGATGCCTGTGCGCAGGTGAGTGAGTGAGCGGCGTGAGACAAACAGCGAGGGGTAGATAAGATCTGGATCAGGGGTAACATTTCATCGCTCATTGGTTAAATTCGCTGGAGTTCCTGCTTTGTCGCTCTTGATTGCATCGCGTGTCCACTCTAATCAAATATGGCCAAGTTCAGACAGGCTCACACACACGCAACACACACACAGATACAGATGCGCGCGCACACACATCGGTCCTTTTATGTCTCATGAGGTTTTAGTTTGCTATCAAAGCGATTTCCTGTCTCAAATTTTCATCAGTAATCAAAGTTCCTGATTGAATTTGAAAAGTGAGCCCGGCTCTATAAATCACATTACATGCCTCGGTCCCATCGTGCCTGCGCTCATCAGCCACAGGAATGAGCCTCCCCCGTGTCGGGGTCTGTGTGGGTCGGTATATGTGTGTGAATGTGGGGGAGGGTGGGTGGTGGAAAGGCTCGTGTTTGCTGTGGTTCGGTTCAATGGATGTTGACAGAGCTGATCCATGCATTTGTTTTGAAATGAGACTGATAATAGAGAACACAACGGAGGAACAGTGAAATAATGAGTGGCAATAAAACACCTGGGTGTCAGGTGAAAATCAGGGGTGTGGCCTAAATGTGTATGGATAAAAAATTCAATAAGTCAAAATGTTGCAAATACCAGATCAAACCTCACATTCTTATTTTTACCAATATTTTCCATTTCTACAGTAGCTACACAATATGATATTGCAGCAGTAGGGATGGATTTAAAGGTACAGTGTGTAGGATTGAGCAGCTGAATATTTTGCCTTTAAGAGATCTTAAGTGGCCTAGTGTTTAATGTTAGTGTGTCCATTCTGGGCTACTGCAAACACATGGATGTGCGACATGGTGGCCTCCATAGAGAGGCCATGCACATTCCTCTGAGATCTGCAGCGATCTGCAGGGGTTACGGTGGGAAAACTATACCATGTACCATATTGCACTGTACCATATGGGATGCAAGGAAGTACGTGTTGATCAAAGAGTGTTGATCACACTGCATGGAAATCAGGCTGAATCATATCGAATACATTAGTAGCCGCCTCATCTGTATCTTTAATGTATGAGATCATTGGAAATGCATTGAGATGTGATGGAGACTCTCAGCCCCTCTCTCTCATGATGAGACATTAGAGTTCACACCTCAGGTGTCACAAACAGTTATCCAACCAATGGATAAGAGAGCCGGAGGCAGGAGAACGAGGCCTGGCTCCTCGCTCACCTTTACACAACTGGAGGCAGGGACTCACGGGGTGAATATTGGATTGTACATTGTTCAACACACACACACACATACATACACACAGACACACACACACATACATACACACAGACACACACACACATACAGACCCCATGTTGCTGGATTCATGCTGAAAATATCTGATTTTTGTATTTTTAAAAATGACGGCATCAACATGCAGTTTCAAAACGGAAATCGATCCCATTTCAGATGAGACACTCAACAGTGGCGCTAAAGTGACACTGACAGTTACAGAAAGTGTCATGGGGGCTCGCAGTTCCATACGTTATTTAACAGCATTTCTCAAAAGGAGAAATGCTTTTTTAAAGGCTAGTATTTCACCAGACCAAGTAAATAAACACATCTTGAATCAGTAATGGAATAAAAACTGGAGCAGAAAGTGTGAGCAAAAGGAGAGAGAGAGAGAGAGAGAGAGAGAGAATAAATGGTGTTTTGAAATTGGGGGGAAAAAAAGGTGACGGAAAACTTGGCTGGTTTGGAGAGACTGAGATAATATTGACCACATAATCCCTCACAGATGTGGAAATCACAGTTTAATGCTTGGCAGACATGACACACTGAACTGCTATTGGACGGCAGGAGAGCGACCCTGACCAAAGACAAACTCACTCCACTCTCGGTCGGGTCCCACAATCGAAGGAGAAGAGACGATGAAAATCTAAATTTAGAGCAAACACACAATGACCACATCTGCTGGACGATAAATTACACACACACACACACACACACACACAGACACAGACACACACACACACACACACAAACACACACACACACGGGCTCACAGCCTCTCAGGGCTGAATGAGTCATGCGGAGCTCGACGAGAAGCGTTTACTTGACTGTATTAAAGAGTAATAATATGGCAAATGTCTTCCAATGGGACACACAGGACGATTTCGAGCTCTTGACGGAGTCCGCTGTTGAGCGCTGCGTGGCAGCTGACTGCATGGGTTCCTGTGGCCTGTAGCCTCTGTGCGTACATGTGTATCTATGACAGAGACATACGTCTTCTTCCTCACATGTGTTTATGTGTTTCTCCCATCCCGCATAATCAAACACAGCTCTCCGAGTGCTATCGATCAAGCTTTGATGTTTTCGAGGAAGAGTCGAGGAGCCGCAGCCCTCGTCCACGTGCCAAGGACGAGCTGCTGCGCTGCCGCGGGATACGTGGAAATGTGCTCTGGACCCAGAGGAGGCTGCCGCCACCCCACTACGCTGCTGATCGCAAAAGTCTTCAAATGCTCCGCGATGCTCCTTTACTTCCCATCTGCGCAGATTTGTGTCGTAACATCAAAGCCTCCAAACAATACGGTTGTGTTATGCACATCGCTCTGCATACTCTCCCTCCTTTCATCATCCCCGCTCCCTCTGCATCATTGGCCACACTCGAGCTTTGTTTCTCATCTGAGGAGAATGCCAAGTGATGAGGGTGCGTTCACAACAACACGCTGCGGTGCGTGTGGGAGTGTTGGAGATATGAATACAGACGCAGTACAGACAATACACGATGATTTTGTTGGGTGGTAGAACAAATGCACCACTGTTACAGGTAGAACAGTTCCTTCTGTTTTAACGCAAGGCTCGCAAATATCCCTCTCAACTGCTGACACTGAAACACACACACACAGTCCCTGGTACTGTACTTTTCCTTAACTTTTACAATCACATACCTGACAAAATAGTACTCACATTTGAAAATTAAATTTATATTTCCTTTATCCCTGCGCATTTCACTTACATACGAATAGAAAATGTGGTTTTTCCCCCCATGCTCTCATGGAGAAAATGAATGCATAGAGATCACTCAGACACTCTGTCTGAGAGATACACAGAGCAAACACTGCATTTCATCCAGTCGGGAAAATACTAAATACTGAGTCGGATGTCAGACGGTGTGAATTTGTTCAATTTATACTTGAGTATAGTATCTGAAATACGCCGCTCTGATAATAATTTTATATTATTGCCCCATTTTGCTGTTATTATTCACTGTTCATCATAAATTGAAATACTTCCATTACTAGGTTTTTCTTTTATTTAACTGCCAGTGGAGAGCGGTGGGGATAGTTTTATGGCTTCATGTCTCTGAATAATAATACTAAAAGTCAGACTACTAAAAATTATAATACTAATGATAATATGAGTAGTGGCAGTAGTTTTAGTAGCAGAAATATTGTTATTGATGTATTGTTACTATTTAATATTTCTATCTATTATGCTGTTATTTATCTTAATGCAGTCATGGTGGCTGCACTCCCCATGGAGCAGAGTGCTGTGTTCTAACCCTGACCTTACCCTAAACCTAACCTCCACCGCCCCTGAAAAACACCCTCAGTCATTAAAGCCAATGATGCTCAAAGTTGTCCTTAAAAAGATATGAGAGCACACACACACACACACACACACACACACACACACACGCACGCAATAAAAGCAGTGTTACAATCAGCTCCTGAGCCAGAGCCAGAAAGTAAAGTGTGCCACTGGCCACGTAAAACATAAATGGATTGTAAAACTAAAACACGGAGGGGGAAAACGAAAACTAGAGTGCCAAGAACTACACCGCCTATTCAAAACTGTAACAAAATAAAAGCATATTAGTCACAATTTCTTCTCTAAGAGCCATTTGAACCATTATTATCTTTGAGAGAAAGCCCCATGTCTTTATCATAGCTTGGGTTTGGCAGGACACTATCTCATGATATTCCAAAGATAATGGCTGATGTTTTCCTCCTGTGGTCTGATGGAGACCACAGAGGAGTTTGGTGGTGGGCTGGACGCACATGAAACAGGACGGTCCCACTCGAGCTGCCACTGTGGCTATGAAACTAGAGGCTCATCCGCGGTATGTGGTATTATTATGGGTATGTCTGGAACTCGGATCGTGGAAACATGTGAGGGACTTGTAAAAGCTGAGTGGGTCTGGATGGCGCTCGAACAAAATAACCAGCACGGCCTGCTTCTCTCTGTGCCATTAAAAGACCACCTCTGCTCCACTGGAACGCCCCTCAGAGCTCCGCCCCCCTCTCTTCCTCCGGGCGGTCTGTCATTAACGTAATGGCGGCTATTGACAGGTGGGCATGTCCACGGGATAAACCCATCACAAATAAGTAGTGGCCATCGGCAGGGGAGGACAGATAAGACAAGTGGACCAGGATGGGTGATGGACAGGTCAATCAGTTGAAGTTGATGACATATTCTTTTTTTTTCTTTTTGTGGGGTCAAAGGTCAATTTCCCAATACCCTCACCAAAACATTAGATTCTTCATATCCAATCTGCAATGTCAGCGATTGCAGTTGACCCTCGCTGACAATGGAAGCCCCATGGGCGGGACCCACACATATCTGAATAAAGAGCATAGGGAATCTTCCAGGAGCCCAAGGCACAAGTCCTCCATTTCAAGTCCTATGTGAGTAATGATGTCAATACATTACATCATATCTGGAGCCATACATGTTGAGATCAAGGGGTGGTGTTATAGAGATGCAATGGAGGAGAGAGAGAGAGCTATGCACAGTATCTAAAACAAGTCATTTGGATCATTATACTTTACCTTTATTTTGTACATTTTAATGAGTAATTATTCTCTCATGTGTTACAAGGTGCATGTGAAGATTCACCTGGAAATAACATCCAGACTTCAGGATGGAGATGGTTGTGCATCTACTGCAGCATCAAAGAGTTAAAGGTACTTGCGCCTCACGTAGGTTTGATGATGATTGGTTTATCCCCTGACTCTTGTCCCGTGACTCCAAGTATAACAGCCAGAAAAACACATGACAAAGTCTGCAATATAAGATCAGAGCCTAGTTTTTCATACAGCAAGGTCATCAACCAATGGCTATTCTTTTAATCTACACACGGCTGCAAACTACAATAGCGTAATGCCATAATATCATCTGTTTGATGTTATTTATTCAGCACTAAGTATTTCCTCAGAGCCCAAACATTATGCAGTGCAAACCTTTTGCACAAACACATCATTTAAGAGCACTTAGAGAGAAGTGAATGAAATAAACACTTGAAAGGATGCGAGGGGAATGCAGCAGGACGAAGAAATTACAAGTTGAAGTGAAAAAGAAAAAAACAGCGAGTTCGTTTGTACAGTGTAAAACCACAATAACGTGGTTTGTGAAGTTTCATGGAAAACTAACAGCAGCTTTGAAGGCACACCAACACAAGCACACATGTGCATGTCCACACACACACACACACAAAGACACACACATACTGTAAAACCACATGAAGTGAGCACACACACAGAGTGATGGCTTGACCACACAAGTTGTTACTTAAACAGTGTGTGCTGATTTAAACTCGACTTTTGGTCTTATCATAAAAAAAGGAACAACAGTTAAATGTTCTCCCTTTCTGATCAAATCAAATCGCCTCCCTGTGATATGACTGTATGTTTACGGAGCACTTTGTTTATGCATGTGTGTGGCTGTGTGCCCACGCTCAGCATGGGGAACAAACACAGGGCTGGGGGGCAGGCGGCTGAGACTCCACATCGGAGACACATGCTTACTAACAGAGGTTTGACCCAAATAACAGAGTCATTTATGAAGGCTTTTAGGCTGCCAGGCAGCGCAGGAAGTAGAACAGAGAAATAATGCGCGACTGACTGTGCCCATTCACTTCAGTTTACGTCCCGCTCTTTTACTAGGACACATGTCTGCGCTCCTTAATGATACACAGACAGTAAACACCGTGTTAATGGACACCGAGTTAGCGGGGATGTGCTCGGCGCGGCGCGGCAGCGCGTGCGGCTACGGACGTGCGCACATGCCAGGATGCCGAAGCGGCGCAGGTGGTCGGGGAGAGGACGGGCGTGATTAGAAAGAGAGGTTCGATAAAAACAAATGGTGAAGCGGGGTGGTAAATGAGGGAGATATAGTGATAGTGGCAGTGAGGAACATGTGAGAGGTGGATGGATGAATGGATGGGTGGATGGATGGATGGATGGATGGGTGGATGGATGGATGGGTGGATGGATGGATTGGAGGAGGAGTGACAGACTGAAGCGGTGAGATCATTAGTGCTGGGCTGTAAGGCGCTGGCCCCCGGCGGCGTTACGGGCTGAAATGGACTGTTAGCGGCTTCAGGAGGAGATGACATCTCAGGCAGGCCCAAAGGACGAGTTAAGACATCCCAACCTCACATATAACTCTGTGTGTGTGTGTGTGTGTGTGTGTGAGAGTGTGTGAGTGTGTGTGTGTGTAATCCCGTGTGCTCTCCTCCCGGACCGTAGAGGGTCATTTAGCTCAGGGTTTGAAGTGGAGATGCGGCTCTGAGGATCAGACCCATGTCATGGTTCCACAGATCGGAGCACAGAGCGATGGGAAGACATGAGAGAGCGGAGACACACAAACCAGATGACACCAGGCTTTACCCTCCCCCCCCCCCCCCCCCCCCCCCCATCTCTGTGTCCAGCCCATGTCCGTGATGTGACGGAGTAAAACCTACATCCACACAAGCGTCATCCAGTCTTATTTGCGAATGAGCTCATGTCGTCTCCTCCACGAAAACAAGTGAGCGTCTTCTCCCGTTGGCAGATGAACTCCGGTTCAGAGCCAACATCCGTTAAAGAGGGACACGGCCAAGTGAGGGCTGCTACCTTTACCATGTTTCATCACCAGGGGTCACCTATCACCACCTACCGAGGTTATACTATTGAGCAGATGACAGGATAACAACTAGGTCTCACACAGTTATATATAGACGCTTGTGTATTTGAAAAGTACACATTCACTGTAGAACTTTGGCCACTAGAGGTCTCTCTAAATAACAATAGACGCAAGTTGATCATGACCTTTTATTCACATTGCGCCGCGATGACGAGCAATGAGTGATCGTGACCGATTCAAACAGCATAAGAAAAATAGCTGGCAAGCTAATTGGATAACTTGTGCTAGTAACCCTAACCGCCAGGCTCCTCTCTCAAGGTATCATGAAGTGTGGTTGTTTACCCGCACAGCGCCACCTGCTGGCCACCAGTGCATTGTTTTTCAATATTGCTTTAGCTGCACGGGATGGGACGGCAGAACTGTGCAAAGTCATCTGTCCCTAAACTGTGTCATTAAGTTGAATAAATATCAAAATGGTCGGACACATTCTGAACGATGTGACAAGGTCTCATGGCTTGAAGTCCCTTTTAGACAAACGGCCACTCTGACTGTGTCTGACCAGCAAAAAAAAGGAACACAGACGAGGTGCAAATCTGCTTTTCCTCCCACACCGAGGACACCGAGCAGTGAGCCACGAGAATCACAGAGAGCAGCTCTGCGTCAGACACGGCTGCATTATGCTGCTCTTTTCTCCATCTGATACTCGCTCCGATGATTTGCTCAACGCCGCCCGTAGACTCATGATAGACAGATGAGGGATGGGGGAAGAAAGGAGAGCAAAAGAGGGAAAAAACACCCCGGAGAGGAGCCAATGTGTGCGTCCGCATGTTTTTCTCAGACTTAGCATCGTGCAAATGGGGTCCTGCTTCCTGCTGATAAGGTCAGCTGTCAGTCCAGACTCCATTTTTCTAAAAAGTGGATAAGCACCATCGGACACATGCGCCACATAACTGATTATGAAGCCGATTGTTAATCAGTGCAGCGCACGGACACGTTCATGAACCCATTTGTATGTCTTACACGGTTTTATTATGCCATGACAGCATTTTCACACTTTCAGGAAACGAGCGCGTGGAAGCGTTTTACCGCTTTCCTCTCGTTCCGCCGTGGATTTATTTCATATATTCTAAAAAGCCCCCTTTTGTAATCTACCAGTCACAAGCTCATGAGTCATAAACTGTAAACTCAATTGCACATGCAGCCCTGTGGGATCAGCCGTCTGGGTTTGTTGTGGCGCAACAATAACAGTAACAGGGAGGAGGAATGTTCCTGTGTGCAGGTGCCAGCTGCTGTCAGCCTGACATATTCATTCTGACCATGGCAAAGAGGCAGCATAAAAGGTATTGCCAAAAGCTGAGTGTTTGTTAAATGAAGATGAATGTGATGGTTTGGAATGAAGGTGATATTTTATTTAGGATCAGACGCTCTGTTTGGTAATGCAGCAGCCACTCTCGCAGCAACATGACAGCTGCGGGAAATGGATATTGATTAGAGAAGGTTTATGTTTTTTTTCTCCCCCCGTCATTTCTTTCTCCCTTCTTCTCACCATCCCTCCGTCTCTCCCCCCGTCTTTCGTGCCGTTCTGCTGTTTTTAATACCGCCCTCATCAGCTGTCTGAGGAGGCCCCTCCCTCTCTCTCTCGCTCTCTTTCTGTTCATAATGTGTGATGCGTGATAAAGTATGATGGATGGCGGGCGCCGTTTTAGAGCCCCACACCTGAAGCTGGGGTTTGAGGACAATTGATCAGATTTCAGTCAATTTGTGCGTGTGTGTGTGTTTGTGTGCGTGTGTGAATGTGTGTGTGTGTGTGTGTGTGTGCGTGTGTGAGACACGAGAACAGAGGGGATAGAGAGACAGAGGGACGTGTCTGAGTCTTAAGATGAAATGGTTCTTGGCCAAGTGAATTCAATAAAAGGACAGAAGCCTATTAATATCTGCTGAGGAGCAAAGCGAGGATTAGATAAACGGATAGAAGAAAGAGAAATATGAGCCTCACATGAATCATATCAATCTTTGCCAATCAGGGGTTATTTCATCTGAGATATTAATAGACAGCTTTGTTCGTGACGAATCAGTCAATAAGAGCAAATGACTGAAAGATCGATGTGTGAGCACATGTTTTGTTCTCTATATCTCTGGGCATAGTTTAGTACCTGTACATGGTCAATAAGCCTCCCTGCTGATTCTATAGAGGGTGTAAGCTTCAGCTGTTCAATAGATCTGCGTGAGTGTATGATAATACATGTCATGTTTATTCCCAGCCTGAGACATAACCAGTAACAATCTTAGAATAACTCAACAAAACTTTGTCAATAACCATATTAACACACACGTGTGGACTTGACCTTGACTACATCTCAGAATATACTGTGTGGAGGGATAAGGAAAAAGATTCTTAACTATCCCAAATACCAATGATGCAGTCTAACACACGCGTTCACACTAACACGAGACACTTAGCCAATCACGTTTGCCCTGAGACCTTCTTTTAAGGTGCAGTCTGTAACTGTAAACCTGCTCTGTGTGTGTGTGGATTTGATTGGCCCGTGGCAGGTGATTCGAGAGGCCATCAAAGATCGCATCGTGTCCCGTAAGGAGAACCCACTGTACTCGTCTCGCCCCTTCTCCCTCAGCGAGATCCCCAAGAAGAAGTACCTGCGGCGGGAAGCCAAACCGTGGAAACACCTGGGAAACGATCAACAGTAGCGCCGTGTGTGGCCGTGGGTCCGCGGACGTGGGGCGTTTCATTTGTTGTCGTTTCTTTCCAGATTCTGTGTCATTGTCGAGCGTTTTCTTTTTGGAAAACGCTCCCGTGCGCGTCTCTGCTGTGGACCGTTTCAAAGTGTACCGGCTTTTACTTGCACCCGTGCGACCGAGGGAGTCCGCCGGTGTTTACTGACCACCGACGGCCGACGGCTGCCTCTCGCCTGCAGACCGAGTGTTGGGAACCACTGGGCTGTTACTGGAAACATCTGGCGGCAGCACAAACAACAGACGACTGTGAAATCTTCACTTTTGCTGAGAATCTCAAACTCTGCCATTGGTTCGTTCTCTGAATTTAAAAGAAAAAAAAAAAAAAAAAAAGGTCTGCTCTTCCACCTCACTTTGGCGCATCGTGTGAAATTTCCATGCCAGATTCAACATTCCTAATTTATGTGGACAGCTGTGGGCTCGGGTTCACGCCGCGTTTGCGTCTCGGCGATAAATGTCGATGCGGCCGGACAGAGGCTCGTCTGACCTGCGCCGGAGCTGAAGCCAGTTTTACCGATCGGGCGACTTTACGATCGTCATTCTTTTTTTCTTTCGTTTCACGTTTTCTTTCGCTCTCCCGTTTCTGTTTTGAAACCCGACGGCTCGTCCAAACACGTAATCCTGTTTAAAGACCTGGACGAGGAGCCGGTTGCCATGGTTTTGTTTGACGGCAACTCCTAAACATGCAGAGTGAAGTGTGCACCCCCTCTGGATACCTCAAACATCCCAGTGATGTTTACCCACTCCCTGCTCGCCTGGAGGGCGTGTCCCACGCGAAAGCCACCATTTTGGAAAAAACAAAACTCCACACCATAGAAACGCGAACCCTGTATCTCACCGGGGGGAGGAGGAGGGGAGGGGGGGGCGGGGAGGGATGGTTTTCCTGGCCGTGTTGTTTCAGGCCGCCTCCCCCTTTTTAGACTCTCGGGGGTCATTTCCTCACCCCCCCCCTCTCGGGGGTCATTCCCCCCCCCCCCCCCCCCCCCCCCCGTCACCCCCCCCCCCTCCCCGCGGCGTGAAGCTGGGGGCTGGAAGAAAAAAAAAATGGTGGCTGCACTCACTGGTGGAATTTTACACACTACACCTACACCTGCAGCAGGAGACTTGGAATCTGACACACTACACCTTTACCTGCGGGGGCCGTCAGGCTGAGCACAGGACAGTGGAATTTTACACTCGAGTGCCTCCGACCCCTAAACACACTCATGGTTCAGCCTCGCTGCTTAACACCCATTTAAGAATAATTCTTCACTAACTATTCTTTTTTTTTTATGTGTGTGTTTTTATGTTTGTCTGTAATAGACAGAATAATCTTTCTTTTCTTTTTGTTTAGGATTCCGCTTCGCTACGTCTCCAACCTGGTTTTTTTGAGAGTCGTGACATCATCACGTCTGCAGCAGACGCTCTCATCCAGGCTTCCATTCATGAGGAACAACCTTCCTCATGAATGGAACTCGATCATTCGTTTTTATGATGATCTGTGCAGTGTGAGCAGCAAAAGAGGCAGTCATCGTTTTATCACGCAAATCCCGCGAAACTCTGGTAGAGTGTGTAGGATGTAGTGGCATCTAGTGGTGAAGTTGCATGTTGCAGAATTTTGGCTCCTATCGTTCTTTTCTATTTCTCTCTCAATCAGTTGAAATGCGCTCACCTAAAAGTCTCACACTGCACCTTTAAATTTCTATCCTCATCGTTTCTTTTTCTTTTGGGAACATATGGACGGATGCTGTTTTCCTTTTCATTTCTTTTGTCGTTCTACATGATTTGTTTTTATTGTTTACAAAAGTTCGAAATACTTCATAGTCTGTTTGTATCAAAGCTGACTGAGAATAAATATGTACAATTGAAATTCATGTGAGATGTTGTTTTTTTCCCCCCCTTGTTTAAATATGTTGACATTCCTCATCTTTATGAGATTAGTTCTGAAATAACATCGGGCAGCTGAGGATAAATTGCAGTGTCGGCATGTTTCAACTCTTGTTTATTCTGGATGGATCCAGGTTTTTCCATTGGGCTGAATTCAGATGTCTCAGTGGCTGCAGGCGGAATCGAACCCGGAGATGTAAAAGATCTTCTGGCAAAACATCAACGATCACTGAGATGTATTTTTGTATTTTAACAGCTGCAAATGAAGAGATAAAAAAAAAATTTAAAAAATGCTTCTCTTAGATTTAACAAAACACAAACACACACTTTTCTGCCGCACCGTTTCAAATTCCAGGTGTTTCGTGGTAAAGGGGAACATGTTTATTCTATACACATTTCCCCTTTAGAGACGGTCCCTTAAAAATGACTTGTCTCATGACAGTTCTGTTCTGTGGTCTTATTTTAACTCATCCCACCTCATCTTCAATCAATCACTGTATTTCAGTTAGTCTCATGTCACCTCATCTCATCCTCATGTTATTCCACCTCATCGTGTTTATTATTGGATACTTATTATCTTTGACTTCAGTGGGAGAATCATCTCACCCTGATGCTGCAGAGCAGAAAATACTAATAGGAGGAAGAAGGAGAAGAAGAAGGAGGAGAAGAAGAAGGAGAAGAAGGAGAAGAAGAAGGAGGAGAAGAAGAAGAAGGAGCCACCCACAGTCTGTCTGGGCCTGAGAACCTGCTCTAACGCAGCTCCTTTAAATCATTACATTCCCCAATTAAAGCATCATCACAGATCTGTATTCTTCTGTTTGAGATACTAATTATCTCCTCGGCTGCTTCAGTCTGATGCTGCTCCTCTGGCACGGAAGCGCCTGGCGCCGTGCCCGTCACACCTTCTGTGTGTGTGTGTGTGTGTGTGTGTGTGTGTGTGTGAGAGAGAGAGGGGGGGGGGCAGGAGAAAAATGTGGCATTTATATTATTTCCATTTTCCTTTGGCAGAAATGAAATCTTGATTGACTCTGGTGTTTGTTTTTTTTGGCGTGACTACGCTCCAGTCCACCGGGGGGCAGTGTGAGTCGTGTAGCTTGTTTGCCGGCCACCGTCCAGCGTGCAAACAGGAGAGGCAGGAACCCGGATGTAAACACAGCATACGCCAGTAAACGCTGCGCCTCTGGGACACGAGGTGAGAATCTGGGTTAATAAACTGTTGGTCTGTTTATTTACAATCTCCCTCCGCCACTTTACACTGACACGACTTCCTGTGCAGATCTGGTGCTGTCACTCCTGCCTTTGAGTTGTAATCGCTCTTTGTTGTTGTTGTTGTTGTTGTTGTTGTTGTTGTTGTTGTTGTGGTGGTGGTGGTTGTTGTTGTTGTGGTTGTAGCTGCAGAGGCTGGAGAACCTCACTGTTGTTGTTCTGGGAGAAGAAGCCGCTTTAATCACCTGCCTCACGTGATCCATGTACAGTCATCTATTAAACTGTGGCGTGTGATTGACCCGTCGTTGTGTGTGTGTGTGTGTGTGTGTGTGTGTGTGTGTGTGTGTGTGTGTGTGTGTGTGTGTGTG
>JAFBJT010112300.1:8942-89926 GCA_016785325.1 Chascanopsetta lugubris
ATCCACAGGTAGCAGAGGGGGGCAACAGCACATTGAGAAGGTTCCACTTCCTGTGATGGGAAGGCTGTGGCTTTGATTTTTTTTTTTCACATTCATGTGCTTGAATGCGTTGAAGGTGCAGTTTGTACGATTTCAGTCATTTTTTTTGTCACTTCAAAAAATATTAAAAAACAATTACATACTGACATTTTCATGAATGTATAATCATGCAAAAGTTTTATTTTCCCCCTTACCTTAAAATGAGTCAATTAATATACATTTTCATGGAGGGGGGTCCTCTCAATGGAGGCCGCCATGTTTTTACAGTAGCCCAGAGTGGACATACTAAAGATCTTTTGAGTTTTAATGACAACTGAAGTCGACCATAGGTTCTCCTGCATGTTCAGAAGGGTGAGGTGGTGGATACAATGTGACTTCACCTCAAGATGTCCCCAAATTTTACACACTGCACCTTTACTTGTGAACATGTCATAATTCTTATTTCAAAGGTAACATCTCTGACGATGTGATATATCTCCAAATGGGCAGTAATGTCACTTTTAAAGGTGCAGTGGATTCAGACATTTCCGTGGTGAGGTGACATGTTCCCTCTCTCACCCTTTCCCTCGAAGCATGTAGAGGAAGCAATGCTGCCATTTGTTTTTCATTCAAGTTCATATAAAGTCTGGAGCTTTTCCATTTTGGGTTTCTGTAAAAACATGGTGGTTCAACATGGTGGCCTCCATGGAGAGGATACGCTCATAAAGGCCTTACTTTATGGTAAAGAAAATAATATTTTACATATTCAGGTGTGTTTGTACCCATGGAACATTATAACGTCTTAACGACAATCTCCTAAATCAGGACATTTAAAAACATGGACTTGAGATGCTTTTTTTTTTTAAAGCTCTATATTCTGAAATGTTACTTTTCTTAAGCTGCACCAACCCTGCTCAGCAGCGCAATGAATATGCCCTCCAACAATGCTTTCTGAAAACAGCTGCCCCCTTTTTTAATGTTTGACTTGAGGGGGTGGGGGTGTCAACAAAAGCCGCGTGACCCCGACTCTGAACTTAAATCACAGAACACACTTTCCCGCGGTGCAGAAACTCTCCCTCTTCTTCATGCACCACCTCTCCATCTCTCTCCCCAACGAGGTTTGATGGGCTCGCTTTTCATCCAGCCAGATTCTGAGCAACCCGACCGAGCTGCATGGATGGTTTGATTTTCTGCCCCCATAAGTGCGACACATGTGTGAGCCCTCTCAAACAGCCCCTCGCTCCGACCTCCACACCGTATCCCATCGTCTCCGCATCACAGTTGCTGCTGCTCACACGGCCGTGCATTTGAATGCTAATAACTCCATTGTGATTCCTACACCACAATGCACCGGGCACCTGCAGGCTCCCCGTCCAGAGTAAATGTCACATCGTGGAACAGCCTCGGGGGCAGGAATTCTCTGTCATCTGAATAAGTGGCTATTGCCAATCAAACAAACTTAACAATACTCAGCAAAGGTTGAAAGAATACAGTTTTCTCGTACACTTTACTCGTTCAAGAGATCAAATGCACGGGTAGAACTAAATAGGGCCGCAACAACTAATTGATTAAACAACAATGAATCGATTATCGTTTACGACTTACATGGTAATAGATTGATCGCTTGTATTTAAAGGCGTGCAGACACAGGTCAGGACCTGTGTCTCCTGAAGCGGGGGCAGTAAATCCAGTGTAGACGTAAACGTTGACATTTAAAAAGGTACAGTGTGTTCGATTTCAGCCATCGTTTGTCACTTTATCTGTAGAACGAGGACAAAACAATTCTATACAGACAATTTTATGAATGTATGATCAACTTAATGTATGACTTGCTTTTGGCATTACCCTCACATCAGCCTTTTAATGTATATTTACATCAGGAGGGGGGTCCTCTCTACGGGGGCCGCCATGTTTTTACACTCGCCCAGATTGGAAGTACCAAGCATCTTTTCCACTTGAATGGCAAGGGGAGGGTGAGGTGATGGCTACAACATCCAACTTCACCTGTAGATGTCAACCAAATATTACACACTGCACCTTTAAACTGCTCTTGATTTGACCCATAATGGAATCTATTGACACATGGAGGTTTCAGTGTGTCCATGTTCCCCTTTTATCGCTCTCACAGAATTCAGCCTGCGGCGGTTTTAATGATCACCTGATGCATCAGTCTTCGCTGCGATTGGCCAGCCAGAAGTCCGAGATGTATAATCCCACCCGTGGCTCGGTGTCTGCGCTGAGTCAGCAACCTTGCGGCTATTCATCGTTGCAGGCACTAAAGGAGACGATATGAACAGGATGAGCGGATGAAAATGATGCATGGATGTGGACATACTTTGGATGTGTGTGTGTACAAGCAGGAGAGAGAGAGGGGGGGGGGGTGACCTTGAGTGAGAGCAGTTGTGTATGAAGGCTGCCGAGGGTCAGGGCTACAGCTCACGTTTGACTTTTACTACAGGAAGATGTGCAGGGTGATTTGTGTCGGACCGTCGGCGCATGCTTGCACAGGGCCCTGTATGTCTGCGTGTGGCCTTCTTCACTTTACGATGCAACTGGCCGGATTTCTGAAGAAGCGGTCGGCCACGGCAATGACCCGACCCAAAACGATGATGATGCAACACGAGGACCGGCTTCTGCAGAGACGGACATCGTGGAGAATTTGTCGCGGTGGAGGTGATTCATATCACGTCTCGCCCGCATATGAGCCAATACAAGTTCAGCTCTGATTCGGTGCATAAAATCATATTCCATGTGATGACTAATTGCTGTGTGGTTCAGGTTAAACCCTGTAAAGCCCAAATACATGAATGAAGCTTGACCGTTCTTTTTTATCTATTTTGACAACCTTGAAAAGGTGCAGTGTGCAAGATGTGGGGACATCTAGAGACCTATGCTTGTGTCTCTATTGAAATGTTTGCATCTGATGTTATTCAGTCCAATTCCTTCCAAGATGACTGCGAGGTTGTTTACTGTGGCCTGCAAGCGGCTTCTCGCCATCAGTGGCTGCGCGAGAGAATATGAGCGGGAGTTCTGTCTCCAAACAGCTTTGGTCGGGACCCTCCGTCAGACGCTGCCAGCTTGGTTGGGTACAAAATGAAAGGGGTTCCTCTGACGGTCGACGCGACCCTGCCTCATTACGGGGTTCGTCTGTGGTAGAGAGGGAGGTTTGTCGGTAAGTGGAGTGATCTGAGGGGGGGGCCTGTCGCAGAACAGAGAGCTCAGGTTGGTGCTCGTTACGCCGGGTGTTGCTCGGTGAGTGCGCCGCCTTCTCACAGCTCCTGCGTGTAACCGTCTCCACCGTCGCAGCCATCATTCATTATTCCAGCCAAGTGAACAATGCTTCATCTCCAGATGAGGATGAGGCCGCCGTAAACACCCAGGGGTGTTTGACTGCAGTGGACTGCGTGTACACACTCGGCCGCAGAGGTTGGGAGTTCTCGGGTCCGTCGTGGGATTATGTTAAAATGACTGAGGTGATTTGATTGAAACTCAGTGGAAGGTTGGGGTGTCAGAGGTGGACACAGATCTGGTAGAGGAATGAAATATTAAGAGCTTTCTTTAAAAGCACAGTGTGTTCCTCCTCCAACAGCCTATGCTCGCCTTTGTTGTCCTTAAACCTCGAAAAGGTGTTGTGTTGTGTCCATTCTGGTCTATTGTCGAACCATGCTGGTTCAACAGGGAGGATCTCATCAGGTAACGCTTTCACGTAATGTCTTTTGAGATTCTCCTCCATATTCCAGGGAATTTCACATGGATCTCGATTTATTGACGAGAGTGATATTCAAATGTTGTGTAATTGGTGCGAATGCAAATATATCTTCATAAGGGGAACATTGAGCCCAATGGCCACTCTATTAGAAAATAAGCACATAAGACAACATTCCTCTCCGAAATTCAAGATGGATCATATTTGGTAATAGTTGGCTGTTGAGAAGGATTTTAAAGGTGCCCACCTTTCCTCGGCATCACGTACACGGCTTGTGTCGGCCTGCAGCCGCTGCAGGTGTGATCAGGTCTCTGCCCTTTTCTGAGCGTCCTCTCATCCCATCATTTCATGCCAACTGTCCTATCAGACAAAACACAATGCACAGAAATCACAACCTTTCAGTCTGATTGGAACAATGGAACATGACATTATGCATATTAGCAGACATAACATGGCTCTATAAACAGCCATGGACTATCTTCTCCATGCTATCTGACCAAATTGTGATGTTAGCACCTTGTTTCAAACATGTAAAAACATGAAAGTGGAGATGCACAATAGGCCTCTCGCTGTCAGTGCGGAAGAGCTCATGAATTTTTCACAGTGATGGCGGATCAGCTCTTTTGATCTCATTCATTTGGCTTGAATTCCCGTAGAATGTCACAGTCATCGAATGTAAAGGTTTTGCTGTCATAGGCCGAGATGCTCTTGTGTATGTAGTTTGTCCTTGGCATGAAAAAAAGATACTTTGGGGATTGTATCAAGAAGGACTAAAACACCTTGACCTGTTACGCAAAGATATCCAACTTTGAGCGACATTAATCATATCGTTTTTGACATTGTTACATACATTCTTCATCTCCACACAGTCTCACAGTAAAGTTGTATATTTGGCTCCGGCTGAACCCACATTTCGGTTCCACGTATATAAAGGGACAGTGTGTAAGAATTGGTGACATCTATGGGTGAAGTTGCATGTTGGATCCATCACCACCCTCACCCTTCTGATCATGCAGGAGAACCCATGATAGCCCTCAGCTGTCATTAAAACTCAAATAATGTTTAGTATGTCCACTCTGGGCTACTGTGAAAAACATGGCAGCCCCCGTAGAATGGACCCTCTCATGTAAATGTACACTAACATTTAGGGGATTATAAATTCATGAAAATGTCAGTATGTGACTGCAGTAAATATTTCTAGAAGAGAGAAAAATGACAGAACTCCTACACACTGCACCTTTAACGGCCGGATGGATCCTTTGAATATAGCATCTATTTCTACGCCTCACACTCTGCAGTCAAATGCTTGTTAGCTTTCACCCACGTGGCTCTTGGAGACCCTCAAAGTGCAACAAGGGCCGGCCTGTTGGATCAACAGAATGTGGAGCTCTGTCAGCAGAACATGCTCCGCTCCGTCCCGCTCGCTGCTCTCAATCTGGGGAGACTGTTGCTCCAACAGCAGCCCCCTCTGTTCTCCCACACCTCCTCCCTCCACCATCGCCCCACACACACACACACACACACACACACACACACACGGGGAGACAGAGCCAGCGACATGAGCGAGAACACTCGGGCCCATTGATGCCGCAGAGCAGTGCAGCTAGAGCCCGTAGTCTTGGGAAATCTCGCCCGGCTGTAGGACCCGAGCAGGTTCTAAAAAAACAAACCCAAACCGTGATGATTTGAGCCGGTGGAAGATACTTTTAAGGGCTGAGCTCGGTACGGAACCGATTGTGCCCTGAGGAGTTTGCTCAATTTCACACACCCAAATCAAATATGGCATAAGTTCATTGGAAGCGCCTTACTAGAAAACATCTCGTGTTCAAGTTGAATCCATGTCAGCTCCATATTTAGCAAACTGCGCCGCAGTGACACAACCATGACTATCGAGGTCTGTAGTCCAAAGTCAATTCTTATTCACCGGAACAGCACAAGTCTCAGTCTCTGATGGAAACTAAATCTGTGAAAAAGAAAGACGGATAAAGCACACGTGCTTTCTATTAATAAATAAATAAATAAATAAATAATAATAATGACGCATACCAAGTGCCACATGCTCTTCCGTTCTATTCCTCTCCACTAGGTGGCAGGAATAGGACTGTTTGTACTAGCCTTCACACAGCTCTCTCCATGGTAAATCCTACATTTGTTGGCAAGTATGCCAAGAGTCGCCAGCGTTCATCACCTATTTGTGTGTGTTCTAACATTCGGTCAAATCAGGTTGCATCGTACGATGTTTTCATGCTCCCAAAAAGTGACCCACCACCTGCTCTTGACTGGAGCGTGTCGAACAATCAATTATAACGTATGTGGAGCCAGTCACTTTGTATGAGCCGCACAACGTCCGCATGGGGATTCTTGCAAATGACAGAGCGCGGGGAGATAAGGACATTTATTTCCCAAGGATCACAGTGGGAGTTGAAAAGACTGAACCCTTGTAGCAGAATGAGAAGCAGGTAAGATAATAAATGAAGCATTTAGGATTGGATTGAATGTGGACAGGGAGACTCGGAGGTTTGAGGGCATCGGCAGAGGCAGTTCATCCTCCTTTCGTTTTCAGATAGGAGAGGAGTTGTTGTACGGACCAGCGGAACGGTGTTGCACGCTGGTCACCAAGTAGTGAATGGAATGCCGGCCCATAATTCTAACATGCACCTGTGTCTCTCTCCTCTCAGGACCCGGCCGCATCCTCCACCTCAGAGGCCAACGCCGACGCCAAGGGAGAGACTGTGGCCCTGAACTGCAAGCCGTCGCCGCTGCAAGTCCAAATAGGTATCGCAGCACGTTGCAAATCAATGCACGGCCGGGCAATTACACCCTCCATCTGTAAACACGGCGCACCTGAGGAATCCCATTGAAAATGTTCAACACAATATGAATTTGCCGCAGGCTAGTTGAGTCGATCTGAAACAAGGTTGCCACTCGTACACGGTTATTCAAAAAGCCCTGGCCATTACGTCGAGGTTCATTCATGTGTTCACTGATGATGTCACATTCTGTGGTTGCCCAGAGAAACAGAGGGACCTTGCCAGGAAGGGATCGGTGAAGAATGGCACCGTGGGAAGTCCTGTCAATCAACAACCCAAGAAGAATGCCAGGACAAGGTAACGTTTGTTTTCTCTGACCACAGACGCATCCATCGCATCTCAAGCAGCACGTGTGTCGGTATCGGCTGCTCGGCACTCGGCACCAAACAGTGACCGAAACGTAAAATGCGCCGTCTGTACGGCATTGAAGGCTCTATTTTCGGACAAATGCCAGCAGACTCCCCAGTGTTGCAGCGAACACAAACAGCAAAGGCTGTTTCATGGAAGAAAAACATTATGTGCTTCCTGGGCTCCAGTTCCTACTAAGCTTAAACCTGCTGCGGCCCACTGTATTGACGACCGATTCGTATGTCAGATCACACTCCCCGGGGGATTAGCAGAGAATAAGAAAGGCGGCCGTCTGCCGATGTCTGATGCGCAGAGATAATCCAGGCAGGTGTGCAGTCGGAGGGCTCCAGCTTAGCCCGAATCTCAGGGCTTTCTGTGCTCTCAAAAATGGGCATGTATACTATATGATTTAAAGGAGCTTAGCGCTCAGGTTAAACAGATCTACTGGCAGAGTGAAAATTAAATAACCCCGACTTGGCAATGTTTTCATTAGTTTAAAGTATGTGCACATTGTTGTCTTTTACATGAAGACATGGAGCAGGTCCTTTCTTCAGTCGCTGCCATGTAGCACCCGGTTGTTCCAGTGGTCCAGAATGGAGAAAGTCAACACAAGTTCACCCACTTAGAAGGGGAGGCTCTCGGCTACGACGGGCAACTCCCCCTTTGGATGTGACTGAATCCTACACACTGTACCTTTAAATAAAAAGGCTCAGAGTCAGTCGATCCAGGAGTGAATGCTGACTGCGTCCATTACGGTGAATGAAAGCCAGGTATTAGGTGAATTGTGTGGTGTTCTTGACTGTGCTGCACCGCCATGTTTTTAACCACAGCCCAGAAGAGACAAACAAAACACCTTGTACCTGTAACAAGGGGAATTCACTCCATTAAATGACATCTGACGTTTTCTTCTTGTCCCAAGTGCGTCATGTTTGACGTCAGGAATGCTCCAAAAACTCTCGCCGTCGAGCATTAGCTTGATTGTTGTGTTTCCATCACTGTTGATTAGAGCTGATGATTCTATTTCTACTGCAGAGTGATGTGACCTGGGAGTGAATGCGCATCGCATCCATTCCCGCCGCAGACGAAACCTTTGAACCATTCATTGCGTGTGTGCGTTGCTTTCCCTCAGGTTGGTGGTGCCAAACAAAGGTTACTCCTCTCTAGACCAGAGCCCGGATGAGAAACCTCTCGTAGCACTGGACACCGACAGGTACTGTTTTTGACTGTCACATCACTGCCTACATGTCTGCCTGAAGAAATGAGGAGAAAATGTGCTCATTTAGACGCCAGCGCCGCCACGATGGCTCAGTAATCCATGAGCGACATCAGAGAGTTGTGAACAGAAGGGGTCCTAATAAAAAGGGGGGCAAAGCCTCTCCAGGGGCTCAGGATCAGAGGGTGGCGGGCTCCGGTGTTGCGACAGGCAAAAGCGGCTCAGAGGGAGCGCCGGGCTCCGGGCCGGAGCGGCGGGGCGGCGTCGGACGCAGACGAGTCCCAGCCTTTGTGCCGTCCGAGCTCGGCCCCACCGGGGTTAGTCTGCGGAGGGCCACCGAGCTGACATCATGCGTCGCATCACACTCTACGCGCCCACTGACGAGCTCGCTGGCTCACGGCCGCAACAGGAAACCCATTTGTGCATCGTCCACGCCCCCTGCACAGTGGCTCTCTGTTTGCAGCAGATGAATCATTTCATGGAAAAACCTGAGCGTCGGGTTGGAATGGTCTTGGTCTTCTTCTTCTTCTGTGGCAGTGTTGCAGCACCAATTTCAGGCCTGGCACCTACACTACAGGGTTTTCAGCAGTTCTACGTGGACAACCACATTTCTCGACAGGATATCGTGTTTACGGAAAAACGGACATGAAAATGAGTGCCTTTAAATCAGGGCGCGAATACTTCTGTGATTGCTGTGTTTTTTAACAAGCAGATCATCGCTCCACTGAGCCTGTCGAGCTGGCTTTGTTCCCACAGCTGATCTGAGGAAACGGGGCGGGTCTCAAATAGGTTGCGATCTGCCACATCAGAGCTAGATGTCACTGAAACCACCTTTAAAAGTGGCAGTGAAAGAGCAGTTACTGCACTTGATGTTTTGCTGCGTGTGTCAGACACTCACCTCCCGTGTCTAACCTCGACGCCTTGTGTCTTTCAGTGACGATGACTTTGACATGTCCCGATACTCGTCATCAGGATACTCCTCAGCCGAGGTGAGATGTCTGAGGGACCAGGTATCTATACACACATTATATATTGATAGTTAGTAGCGCTTCACCCCACCAGTGTCACCACCAGATCACCCAGTCCCATGTTTGCAGCAGGTATCCGTGCGCCCATTGAAAACGCACACGTCCCGGTTTTGCCCGACAGTCACCGAGCAGTCGTCTGTAACGACGTATCCCCATTTCTCATTCACGCAGGTTAATTCCAGTCATGTCTTCCTCTTGGGAGTATCCTCTGTTTGATTTTGCCTCCACCAATCTGTTTGTTTCCCGCCACCCGTGTCCCGTCTGTCTCTGTAGATCTGTTCTTTCATTGGGATCACCTCGACAATAAAGATTTCTCAGTCAACGTAAGAAGGTCAGCCTCACCTTCAGATTCTGTCGCGCTGATGTCCTCTGTTTTTCGCCTCCGCAGCAGATCAACCAGGACCTGAACATCCAGCTCCTAAAGGACGGATACCGGCTCGATGAGATCCCCGACGACGAGGACCTGGATCTGATCCCCCCCAAGGCAGTGAACCCCACCTGCATGTGCTGCCAGGCTGCTCCCTCCACGGCCTGTCAAATCCAGTAGCACCGTTCAAACCCCGCCCCCCCACCCCCGACCCCCAAAAGATTCTCCTGCCTGCCACCTGCGCCGAGGCCAACCACTGTCCAGAGTGGCTGCAAGGAGGGGAAACCATCAGCTTGCAATGGCACAAAGGGAAAATCAAGGGTTTTAAATGCTCAAATAAGAAAAGGACATGCAGGAGGTGAAAATGTACAGTATCAGTGCGCATTCCTCCTATGGTTGGATCTGTGCATCTTACGTCTGCGTAGTTGTGGGGGACCGGACTGACGGCAGAAACTTTACCTCTAACGACCATCTCTCTCTCGCTTCTTCCTTTTCCACGTCCGTGTGATGCTTGTGGATATTTTGCTTTGCGAGGACGATGGAGGATTGTACCAACGCTGTGGAAGAAGAGAAAGAAAAAAGAGAAGGAAGAGCGGGATGACAGGAAGTCTACCAAATGCATGTAATGATGACGAGGCGTCGTCACTGGTAGCGCAACCACCCACCCACGGAAAGAGCCGTTTCTCTGCTCGATGGACCGAGGTGATTCTTTTTTTCACCACTGGTTTTTTCCCCCGTGTCTTTGATCATTTCTCTCTGCCAGTCTGTTTCCTCTGCCTGTGCACACGTGTCCGACATGACACATGACACGTGTCCGACATGACACATGACACGTGTCCGACATGACACATGACACGTGTCCGACATGACACATGACACGTGTCCGACATGACACATGAAACGTGTCCGACATGACACATGACACGTGTCCGACATGACACATGACACGTGTCCGAGGTCCTGGCGCTAAACGACGAAATCTAAAAGCTTCGGTCACCGCACCCATCTAGGATTTAGAGTAAAGGCCTGAAGCCAAACAAGAACCCGTGCCCACCTGTGACAGCTAGGGTCCGTATTCCTGGAAAAGCTACAGCGGCAAAAATACAGCCAATTAACGCCGCCCCCTACTGGTCGAACATGTGCCCCCAAAACAAATGAAGGTGCGCTTCCTGACAACTGCGACACCCGTCGCCACTTCTCCCTGGCAGATTTATGGACAGCTCTGCCCAGCAGCTGATTGATTAGTTTATGGTTTTGGGGACATCAGGGAAATTCAACAGATCGGGCGAAATGTATGAAAAAAGGAATGACCGCGTCCACCTTGAACTTAGTCTGCATGCATTTGAAGTGAACCCACACAGGGAGTGGGAGGCATCCAAACTGCAGAGAGCGAGGGCCATGGCCAAACTGGGCTTCAAACCCAGAACCTTCCTCCTGTGTGCCACCAGAACACTCTGGTAGTAATGCCAGAGCGATTGATTTTGTAATATCTGAGGCTTTTCTGCTTATTTGTTCCACATTCATTCAAAAGAACCTGAAAACAAATCGTTTTGCATGTTGCCTGTTAACACCGATGTGTACTGAGCAGCCTGTGCAGATCGTTTTCATTCACCCTCAACAGCTCTCGGTTGTCTGTGGGACATTGTGTGAGGTGCACATTTATTTAGAGGAATCTTCTGCAGCGTCAGTGGATGTAGATGATTTACACATAATGGCAGGAGCAGCCCACTAGTTAACGTGGTTGTAAAAGAATAATAATATCCTGGAGGGAATCAATTCAAGGATTAAAAGGTGCAGATACACAGAGTAGTTGAATTTCTGATCATACATGAGAACGTGTACAAAGGACTGGAAATGAAATGGGCTCTTGTTTTTTCCAGAAATACAAAAAGGGACTTTAAAAATGTGTTTGTTTCCTTTGGGTTTGAAGTGTATTTGTTTTGTATGTTAGTATCTTCACTCCCCCCTGGAGGTTGGACACAAGAACTTCTGTCAGACCCAGGGACAAGAAGTGTACATGTAGCACCTGACACAGCCGTGTATTGTTACTGCTTTATGCCAATGGATATTCTCCCTGATGTGGAAAAGGAAGTAGTCCTTGCTGTATCGACATCATCCTCCAGACACATCTGCAGCTCTGCAGCTGTTTTCTCGGCCAATTGCATGTGAATGTGCTCGATGGAAGATTGGAGCCGGTTTCCCAAAAACACCTCAAACGCCACGATTTTACACATTTCTCGCTTCCCGGTGCATATTTATTGATTGATATATTTATCACACACTGGGTCAACCTAGATACGCTGTTGGACAGCCTGTGTGAAAGGATATACATTGAGCATAGCATTGGTTCGGGGGGGGGGGGGGGGTCATGAAGTTCAAACACAATCCTGCTGACAGCAGCAGGTCTCTGCGCTGATGGCTCAGCTGATTGAACTGGCACCACTCATACGACACACTCTTTTGAGGATTGATGAAGTGCATTCTGTTCTCTTCCTCTTTCCACCTTCACTCCAGTAGCTCGCCTCCAGACACAACCACTGTCCTGTCGCCATCGTTTCCTGCTCTGTGCTGGGATCTTGTACTTTTACTAGCTCACATATTCACACATGGAAGAGTCGGACTCGGAGCAGATTTTTAAATAGATAAAAACATGTCAGTCTGACTGAAAATGTGCTGAATTGAATTTCTCATATTCCGAAAGGTGAATGACTCATGGCTGCATTCAATAAATGAGGTCCACGGTGCACTGCGGAATACCGCATTCACACCTTTGATGCACAGAAGCACCAGTTCCCCAACTGCTCATTGCAATTCAATTCAGCTGTAACGTTGACAACAGTGGCCCTGTCTGAAGGACAATATGGAAGCATGTGCGTGCACTTTACACTCATCCAACTTACTTCTTGATGGTACTCGTGTTTACATGTTTGCATTTACAATACAAACTCATTTCCAGTATCATAGTGTTTTTGGGAAACCTCACATCTTCCATATAACTGACTTCTCTCCTCATTGTGTTCTAATGTTTAATGATTCATAGAATGGACAGATCAACAATGTGTGGGGGGAAGCATCATTAGATTTTTTTAAGTACTAAGACATAGATTTTCTTTGTTTGCATATCAGGTGCCATATGTGTAGATAATGTGAAGAGCAGGTAGAGTAGGTCAGGTGACATGCCACCTCCAGCTGAGGTGTGTGGCGCCACACTACACCAACACTCAGAGGGAAGAGGATGGAGCTCCACTGCTTTCAACCGTTAGCATCATCTCACACAAAGGTTGTGCCCTAAACTCCTGCCCAGTGTCGTGTGCTCACTTTGGGTCGTAGCTTCACTAACCTACTGAGTTTTGGACGTAAGACATTGTAACAAGCTATTTATTTGCAGTTGCGTGTTTTAATTTATTTTGTTTCCACGAACGGGAAATAATCCATATACAAACAAATGCTTTTTATTTGTCAGATGTTTTATTATGATGATTGTGTACCGATACCATTTAGGTTTTAACAGTGTTCAAATTCCGTGTATAGTGCAACATATAAAAAAAAGAATAAATATTAAGTATCTGAATGCTGATGTCCCCACTTGTGTGTAGTATATACTTTTTTGGTTGCGGCAGATAAACACTACAACATAGTTACAGGTGCAGTGTGGAACATTTATGTGAAATTATTTCCATGAGTAATTAATATAAAATAATGACTTCAAGGTCTTTGGTCTATTTTTGTCACTTCTTTTTGAAGGACTAGGATAACAAAACAATTGTTTACCGATATTTTTACAAATGTATAATCACCTCAGCGCTTTCACATTACCCTAAACCCTTTAATGTACGTGTACATGAGGAGCGGCCCTCCCTGTGGGGGCCGCCATGTTTTTACAATATCCCAAAGTGGACGTACCCAACCTCTTTGGAGCTTAACTGACAACAGAGGGCCAGCCCCTCGGATACAGTTGAAGGTTTTAGTGGCTGCGGCCCGAAAGGTCAAAGTCACGTGTCCTCACATTCTGAAGGTGATGCATCAGTCGGGGAACTTCACTACCTCCAACACAAATGTTGCCATAGTAACCTTCAACGAAAAGGGTGAAAACCTATGTAAACAAAACTGCTGCAGTCAGGAGGCGCAGAGCTGCAGTGTTTCTAGTTTGAAATAAAGAGGCCAATGACGGGGGGGGGGGGGGGGGGGGGGGCCCTCAAAAACGGGGGGGGGGGGGGGGGGCTCTGTAAACGACCACTTCTTCAGTGGGCTGCTGTCCCTGCCGGGGATCAAGAGGAAAAGCCACGGTGCTGAACAGTTGGCCTGCTGACACACGTGTTATTAGCCACTGAGGTGGAGTGAACGAGTCTCACACTGCAGCCAAAGACACCAGAGGACGGAGGGGGAGAGATGATGTGAGGAGTTGGAGGGGGACTTGTGATTAGCTCCCAGTTGATCCCTCTGGAGCAGATGGTGAACGGTGGCTTACCTAGAACAGCTCAGCGGCTGCGGGAGTGTGCGTCCACTCGGCGAGGACGGCGGGACGGAGACAGGTGAGGGACAACTCCACACTCCGACATGGTAGTTCTCGCTGGTCTTCTGCTTCAGAAGGTCCGGAACGTGAGCCGCTGCTGCGGGACTCATGTTGGCAGCTGGTTGAAAGTAGGTCACGATCTGGACAAGATGAAAGGCACATCTTCAGCTGGACACCTTCAAGCGCTTTCTGCACAACGGAGCGTGTAAATGATTTCTAATGGCAGAGATGGAGCTTTAAAATCATATTTTGAATCTATAACAAGCTGGAAGTATGGATTATTGATTTGATGAACCTAGAACGAGCTCTTTCCGAGTTCCTCTGTGGAGAACACCATGATGATTGTTCATGAGGCACAAAACTAAAACCATACATTGAGTTACACTGGTAACTGAGGGTTACCATGGGTTCTCCAATGTGCTGTGCTTCACACTCTGCCTTTAAGGCACTTTACTGTCTCAATACTCCACTTCCCTCTGTTAAAGGTGCAGTGTGTACACTTTGGTGACATCTAGAGGTGAAGTTGCAGGTTGTATCCATCACCTCACCCTTCTGAACATGCGGGAGAACCTGTGGTAGACTTCAATTGCCAGTAAAACTCAAAAGATGTTTAGTATGTCCACTCTGGGCTACTGTAAAAACACGGCGGCCCCCGTAGAAAGAACCCGCTCCTCACGTAAATATACATTAAACGGGCTCATTTAAAAGTTATGGAGAAAACAATTAAACATTCAGATAATTACGAATTTGTGAAAATATCAGTTATTGCTTTGTAATATTTTTAGAGGTGAAACAATTGCCTAAAATATCACACACTTTAAATGGTATGTGCACTAATAAAACATGTCAAATCTGGCCCAATCTTAACTTTCCGTCATATACTGTCACAGGAAGTGAGAAAATGCTGCTAAAAGACCCGGGTTTGTCTGTCGTGCTGCTGCTGCTGCTGCTGCTGCTGCTGCCGCCGCGTGTGCACGGCTCGGCGCTTCCTGCCGTGGCGTCCTATGAGTTCACGGCCTACAGGATGCAACACTTCAACCTGGCGCAGCACAAGCACGGTAGGTTCAAGGGCTCAGCAAAGAGACGAGGCCAGTTCACACCATTTAAACCATAATCTGGCCCGAGGGAGCCAAAATGGCCGGAGCCGGCTCGGCACACTCAGGAATCTAAAAGCACTGACAGCTTTACCTTTCTGCTGCAGCGGGCTCAAAGGCTGGATTGAAGACAGCAGATTATAGTGGCTTTCTGACTCTCCACATGTGTAACTCTTCATGCAGTAACTGCCTCTGTGCCACTCCACAGAGCACAGAGGGCAATTAGCCAAGCGGCCTCAGCTGTGCCACCTCCCCCGGTGACTGTTTGGCTGCTCCGCTGGAGGCGCTTTCCTTTGATGCAGAATATAGAGGATCACTTTTAAAGAGGATCCTCCACTTCACTTCCGATTCAGGATTTGGTTTTAGTTTTGTTTTTTTAAACATGCAGGAATCCTATTCTATTTAATCATATTATATGATATGTCTTTCTTTCAGGGACATGTATAAATCAAACAGCTCTTCATCGATAACCTTCTGTATGGATCAGGTCGTGACAATACTAATCAATACACAAAGTACTTTGGAATTCAACTGAAGTATTTTACAGGACTCTTTACTTGATTCAAAGTAGGATCTGCTACTATTTTAAAATACTTTGATTCAATATAATCCACTTCTCAGAATGGCACATTTTTGGATTAAAATAAAACATTTGACAACTACTACAAACTCATTTGTCGTAAACCCGCCAAGCTCTTACTCTGGCCGTCAAACAGCTGGATGAAAAACCCACCTCGTCTTCCTGGGGATGGAAATCTTCAACACGTTCGTCACAACAACGTGCAAACAAACTGACGTGTGCTTTGATTCGGACCCGTCCGGCTGCTGCCTTCTAACCTCAGGGTGTCGTGGAGCCATCGTGGTGGCGGAGGCCCGCTCCTGGGAGGAGCCGGTGCTGACCCGGCGCTGTGTCGTCATGAAGGTGTCGGACTTCACCACCGGCAGGTTCCTGGAGGCCCAGAGGCAGAGCGCCGCTGCTGTGCTGATCCTGCTGCCTGCAAACATCTCCAGCGTCGCCCACCAGGCTCTGCAGGTAGCGCATCGGCGCCAGGGCGTCTGGTGGCGCGGGCCGACACCGCGGGCCGACACCGCGGGCCCACGGGACGGGACCCGTTTCACAGACGGCCTTCGGGACACTCTCACCTAACAACCTGTGTCTTTCTCCCCGTCAGTCGTTCATGGCGAGTGAGAGCGAGACGCTGGCGACGCAGACGCTCATGCCCACGTACGTGGCGCCGGAGGATGAGCAGCTGCTCTCCATGTACGAGGAGGTGAAGCAGGCGGCAGCCAGCAGGACCTCCTCCATCCTGGTGCGAGGTGAGAGCAGCTGGCCTTCTCTGGTTCAAGGTGCAGCGCGTGTACGATTTGGTGACATCTAGAGGCGAAGGCGCATCCATCAGCTCACCCTCACCCGTCTGAACCTGAGGAGACGCTGTGTGAGACTTCTGTTCTCATTCAAACTGGAAAATGTTTAGTACGTCCACTCTTACAGTTGTCAAAAGATGGCGGCCCCCGTAGAGAGGAGCCACTCTTAACGTAAATATACATCAATATTTTAGGATAATGGAACATTTTTTTACATTTACGTGATTATAAATTCATGAAAAAGTCAGTATGTGATTATTGTGTAATATTTTTAGAAGTGACAAAATGAACTACAATCTTACACACAGCACCTTTAAGGTGTATATACTGCAGTACTTCATATGTATGTATGTTTGCAATATTTGCAGTACTTCGAAGTATGATCACAGCCACGGCCTTTCAGATCTTAGTCAGCAACAACGCCGCCATCAAAGCCATCACTGACACGTCCATCACCACGCTGGAGGTGAGTGTGGGACCTGATTGGTCCTCACAGTGTGTGATGCTGCGTGTAACAGCTGATGCTGTGTGTGTGTGTGTGTGTGTGTGTGTGTGTGTATTACAGGGAGTACTTCCAGGAGCAGGGGAGGATGTACCGACTATTGTCATCACTGCCCACTATGATTCATATGGACTGGCCCCAGTGAGTCACACAGTTTCCATGGTCCTGCCACGTCACACACTTTCAGATATGAACAGCTGGTGAATAATGTGTGTGTGTGTGTGTGTGTGTGTGTGTGTGTGTGTGTGTGTGTCACAGTGGCTGTCTCATGGCGCAGACTCAAACGGCAGTGGGGTCACCATCCTCCTTGAACTGGCTCGGCTCTTCCAGAAGCTTTACAGCCGTTCAAGCACCAGACCAGCGTGAGTTCCTGTGTTACCATAACAACGACAGGGACACATGATGGGATGGAACAAGTCCTCAAACACTGCCCTTAAAGGGGCCTTCCCTAAATATTCTCATGTCACCCGACTTTATTAAACTGACACGGCCCCATTTGCCAACGTGCTTTTTGGGGCGGCAGTGGCTCAATGGTTAGAGCAGTGGTCTTTGGGTCGCTAGTTTGAATCCCGTTCTGATCCTGCTGCAGTGTCACTGGCCCTGAATGGGCCCTATATATATATGCGATGTGTGCTGGCAGTGTACCCCGCGACCCGGACTTCTGGTTGAGCGGTTGACATGGCAACCACCACCACCATATATATATATATATATATATATATATATATATGACATGACCCAACTTTTACTTGTAGTACTTGAAGTGAACTTTCCAGGTCACAGTACATTTTAGAGGCACTTTTAAAGGTACAGTGTGTAGGATTTATAAAAAATGATGTATTGGCAGGGATTTAATACAATAAAGTCATGTGATGATATTTGAATTAGATTAAACTCACCTGAATAAACACATTGCAGTCATCATGACCCTTGAAGGAGCCCCTTTAAATATACAGTCAGAGGCTGCACTATCAACTTACAGCAGTCGCATAGTCAGAACATAGCGCTTAGACCAAAGAATAATTAATAATAAATGCTGACATATGTTTTACATGATCAAAGTAATTTACACTTTAGATCACTAGATGACTCATTGATAGAAACCATGCTAAGACTGGTGTTTGTTATATTTATATTATAGATATAATCTAATGTTCTCGCTGACCGGAGGAGGAAAATACAACTTCCTCGGCACAAAGAGGTGGATCGAAGAGAACCTGGATCACGCAGGTGGGTTCGAATGATCCCTGAAGTATAATATAGACTAGAATAAATAGACGAGCTGTCGAATGTAAACCCCGCTGCCCTCAGAGTCCAGCCTGCTTCACGACAACGTGGCATTCGTCCTGTGCTTGGACACGCTGGGCAACGCCGACGAGCTTTACGCGCACGTGTCCAAGCCCCCCAAAGCCGACAGCGCCATGCACACCTTCATGCGACTCCTGGAGGAGGTAAGTCCGCCCTCTGCTGCAGAATCGAATGATTCAGCCTCACCCTGAATGAGGAGGAGCCGTCTCCTCGTTCCTGCAGGTGGTCTCCTCCAGATTCCCCTGGGTGCGGGTGGGCATGGTCCATAAGAAGATCAACCTGGTGGAGTCCACCGTGGCCTGGGAGCACGAGCGCTACAGTCTGAGGAGGATCCCCGGGTTCACCCTGTCTCACCTGGAGGATCCCAAATCTGAGCGGCGAGGATCAATACTGGACACCATGTAGGACCTGCGGAGAACCTCCACCTTCATCTGGGCTTCACCGATGAGACGCAGGACACGACTGAATACACCTGTTTTCTCACAGGGCTCGAGTGGATTTCAGGAAACTGAAGCGCAACGGCATCATCGTCGCAGAAGCTCTGGCACAGTTTATGTACAATCTCTCGGACAAAGTGAGTCACACTTATTCAAGTCTAATGAATATTTTCTATATTTACTTGCTATTGCAGAATTCTCCGTATATGAACTCACTATCTTACAAGTACAACTCCAGCATATTCTTCCGTGAACACAGTGTGATGAAGGTGTGATTGTCGTGTGTTTTCCTCCACCAGGGTTCACCCAGAGATGTGCAGGTTTTCAAAGGGCAGCTGGTAAGAGCCTGCTTCCTCCGGTCATTACGCGCAGGGAGGCTGCCGCCCTCTGCTGTTTGTTTGGGGGCATTGCACATTGTTTGTCGACTAAGAGGCTCAGACTCGAAGCTCCAACTGGTTCATGTGATTCGGACCGGAGCCTCACAGAAACCAGTTTAAATGTGACACGGTTTAGCTCATGATCCCAAATTAAATGCACAGGTCCAGATCCAGTCTTTCACGGTGAATTCCAATGGGGAACATTCACTCTGGTGTCGGGCAACTTGGATTTCTTGTAATAACTCGCTATTACCTGCGTCTGAATCCGGGCGGCAGGACTTTCAGGACGGGCGCATGTCCAGCCTGATGACCTTCCTGACCTCCGTCCCCCGGGCCACACAGCTCCTGGATAAGGAGCCCGCTCACGTCCTGCTGGTCAACTCACTGGAGCAGGAGTTGACTCGTTACCTGCAGCAGGTGCACAGACACAACTTCAGACAGGACCGGAGGTAAAGGAAGATTTAAAGCGTCTTCCGTGCACTCACTTCCCACTTTCCTTCAGTCAACTACCTCTAATCCTCTTCCACTCGCAGGGACCCTGACCTCACCTTCTACGATCAAATGGACCAGCCCATAGTGATGTACAGGTAAACGCATCGTCTGCATCTGTTTGTGTGCGTAACGTTTCTGCCACTGAAGGTCACGTGACACCGTTTGCTCTCAGGGTGAAACCTGCGGCATTTGACCTCTTCCTCGGTGGCTGCATCGCTGGCTATTTGGGGATCGTTTACTATTCCATACAGGTTGGTCCTCATTCTATAATGACCATCTGTCCTCTACGTTCCAGTTTCTGTCTGACTAACCCTGACTGACCCCTGACCCTGACCCTAAACAAGACACGGCCTTGTTCGAGGTCACCTTTCAATGATGGCTTTGTTTCCCTTTGCAGAATTTTGGATTTCTCTACGCGAGACTGAAAACTGCAGTGAAATCCAAGTGGCAGTGAATCCTGTGAGCGTGAGGGCGGAGACGAGTCCGGTGGGAGCGCACCGTGTTTGTTGGACGTCTGCGTCCGCGGCTGCGCAGACACCTGAAGGCGTGTCCGTGTGCAACAACCACAGACTGAACGTAAAGATGGATGACGTGACTTCCTCCTCAGAGGGGAAGTCAAAGTGGCTGCGGGAGGAGCCAGGGACGCCACCTCCTCCGGGGTCACGGATTGGACACGGACAAAATGACATCCAACGACATCATTCTTTCAGGTTTTTAGTTTTTTAAACCGGTTGTTACAAAAGCCCCAAAATGAGCCTCGTCAGCTTTTATGTTAAACGTGTCCGGTGCTTTGTGCGGAAGACTCGGTCACTTCGTACCATGTGTGAACCTACAGCCCCGAGTCAGAACCGGATCGTGGCTGAATAATCAACGCAATAAATTCAATTGAATAATTACTAGTCATAATTAACTGGCGCCCTTTCCTTGTGCTTGGTCTTGAAAATAAAAAATGACCCAATAATAAACAACAGCGACACCTTATCCTACTGTCATCTGGACTTGGGCACCGATCAAAGGTCCGACGCTGCATCGCTGCAGTGGTCCGAGGTCCCCAGAGGGCGACAGAGAGCGATTTTGGCTTCATCTCTGGACAGTGGGAGGAAGTGGAGACACATCATCCATCGTTACAACGAAGAAAAAAAGAAATCCACAGGAATTTACATTTGATAGGAAACGACAGAACTGTGTTGTTTATAAAAGTGAAAAGATTTTGCCTGGGCTTCGTCCTGCATGTGATTTGAGGACGTCTGTGCCGCGTGATGACATCTTTGATTGGACTCAACATGGCTGTCGGACGAGGCCCGGGCCGCTGCAGCGGGATGGACGGCCAGTTCCTGTCACTGATAACTCAGTCAGAGCACTGCACACACACGCACACACACACACACACGCACACGCACACACACACGCGCACACACACGCGCACACACACACGCACGCGCACACACACGTGCACACACACGCACACACACACGCACACGCACACACACGCACGCGCACACACACGCGCACACACACGCACGCACACACACACACGCACACACACGCGCGCACACACGGACACACACACACGCACACACACACACGCACACGCACACACACACGCGCACACACACACACACACACAAAAGCTCCCTTCAGCACTTTTTGAATAATTGATGGCCGAGTGTGACGCTGACAGTGAACAGAAGTGACCCTGGATGGTGTCAGGAGATTCTCCCCCCCCCCCCCCCCCCCCCCCCCTCCTCCCCCCCCCCCCCCCCCCCCTCTGGTTTAGTCTGGTCTTTACATTTCTGATCAGTCTGTTTTCAGGTGGTTCAAACATTGAGCTATTAGTGGTCAGGGATGGTGGAGGTGGGTGTGTCTGGGGCCCTTGGAGGGAAGTAGGTCACGGACAGTGACCCCAGGTATGTGTGTCTCTGCAGGGGGCCGGGGCTTAGCGGGATTAGCGGCTCAGGTAGCACAAAGAGCGGCTTTGCTTCAGCGAGGATGCGATCAACCTGCATGTTTCAAAAGTGGCCGAATAGTTTGGGAAAAGTTTCTTTTACTCCTGGTTTGGAGGGTGAGGACAGAGGCAGCGAGGATTCACAGACGCACACGTGCCACAGAAGCACAAGGACTTCGATGTTAGGCATCATTCATACCATTAAACATCGCGTGAACGACAACTTCGATCCTGCGACAAATCAATAAATACAGAGAGGAAATCTACAGACGTGTCAAGGAATATACCAGAGGGAATCAAAACAGCCAAGGACTAGAATACGATTGGGTCTAAGGGAAAGGGAGGAGCCTGCAGGTGATCGGAGGGGGGGGGTGCTCTGGAGTGCGAGGCAGACGGTGCAGAGGAAGGAGCGGAGGACACAATAAGAGACTGTCGTCCTGACCATGGCTCCTCATCTCTACATGAGCGTGTACAAAGAGCACTTCACCTGCCACAGCGCAGCCCCCAGAGCCTCGCTGCGGCCCACCTCCGCCCACCGCAGGAACAACCCCCAGCCTCGGCCGGTAAGACCCTCAGCCTCGCTCGTGCTCCGTCAAACCTTCAAAGGAAATATTTGAAAGGAGCAGCGCTGTGAGATTTGGTGACATCTAGGGGGTGACGTTGCATATTGTGTCCATTACCTCACCCTTCCCATTCCAGCATGCAGGGGCAGCTGCGGCAGACTTCAGGTGTCAAAACTCTCTTGTGGTTAAACCACTTTTACCGCTGTAAAAACATGGCGGCCCGCGGAGAGAGGACACCCTCCTCCTGTAAATATACATCAATTTAAGGGTAATGTAAAAAAAAAACACGTGATTATAAATCAATGAAAATGTCAGTGTGTTAATTTTTCGTAATATTTTTTAGAAGTGATCAAAATGACAGAAATCTCAGACACTGCACCTTTAACACTTTTCATGTGAATTACAATCTGCCATCGGTGGTTTCCTGATGTGCGTGTCTCAGGTGCCGGGCGACTTATTATTGGCTTCCTATTGGTCTTCATTTGGCTGCACACCTCTTCAGTGTCGGGCAGTAATCGGTGTCGGGCTGTTTACTGCCCTCCAAGCCTGGTGGAAGCTGCGTTCCGTCGATGACTCAGCACCGACGTGGACTTCACATGGCTCGGAGGAAACTCGTCCGCGTAAAGGAAAAACATCGCACCACCTGAAGAAATATTACGGAGATGTAATAAAACATGAGCACACATGAAATAGTATTCTTACGTTATCTATTTGTCTGTATTGAATACTTATCAAGTTGAAGAATTAGTGGTAAAAATACTTTGTAAACAATATTTTTCACTGACAGAGAAAATTATAACTGCACAATAGCTCATTTGAAAAGTAGCACAATAACGATAAATACGAAGCTCTAAATGACTTACTAGTGGGGGAATCTCATCGGAATCCAGGTTAAATGCCAAATGTTTAAGATTTAAGTCGACCGTTTCCATTATTGTTGGCTGAAATGTGTGTAAAAGAATCACGTCGTGATGGACGTCGCCATGTTGCACCACAAATACTGTAAATCATTTTATGGAAGCCCAGAATGGACAAACTGGACCTCATTTGAATTTGCATGAAAACAGAAGGAAACCATCGAGTCTCCTTCATGCTTGGAGGGGAATTGTCAGGTGAGCTGGATGTGATCCCCTCTACATGTCCCTGAACCCCTCACGCTGTGTCCTTTAACCTGAACATAAAGGGTCAGTGCAAATATAAATATAAAGTAAGATGGTACAAAAAACAATGGTCAAATATTTACAGCATGTAGAGGGAGGAGGACGTTGACCTCTGGATGTTATTCATTCAATCTAAAGGACTTAAAAGAGGCATATTACGAAAAATCACTACTTTTGAGTGCATCTGTAAAACGTTAAATAAAGGATATTGTATATAAATATCCAAAGGATATTGGATATAAGTGAAATCTTTGAAGGATATTTCAATTTGACATCCTTATTTTTGCTAAATGAAAATTCCCCCTCCTCTCCCCGTCTGCAGGACTTCCTGTTCCCCCGCAGCCTTCAGCCCGGCTACAAGCCCCCCACCCTCACCAGGAGCCTCCCCCCTCCTCCCCTGGACAGCCGCCGCCCTCTCTTCCCTCCCCTCGGACATTTGTCTTTTCACAGTCCGCTAACGACCCTCCCTCCAGACAACTATCTGAAAGCTGCAGAGGAGGAGCAGGAGGAGCCCCCTCTGCACATGCCCCCCGTCAGCAAGGCTGCAGGTCAAAGTCTGCCCTCTGCCGGCAGGCTGCCGAAAGAGCCTCTTGCCGAGACCCCGGGCGGCACAGGGGCTCGGGTCCTGGCAGCTCTGAGGAATCCACAAAGGTAAGAAGGGATGGATGTGTTGAAGGTTCAGGCTGACAACAACAATAAGAAATATCAACCGTGATTAGTCATTGGCTTCTTTCCAGGAAACTGGATTATCTGAGGAGTCCACTGGCGACTCAACAGCTCAGGTGAGACATGACCTCTGACCTTTCCTTTCAACTGGATAAGTGCAACCAGTTATTTATTCATTGATTTGAATGCTTTGGAAAAACAGTGTAAGAGACGGCTTCGGTCAATCCCATTCATTTCCTGAACAAAGATTTATATTACGGGCCTTAATTTATAGAAATCATCCACTAGAGACATAAGCTGCAAGATCACAATAATAATAATAATAATAATAATAATAATAATAACAACACTCATCTTACAACTACTAAAACTAGTTCCCGGCTTAAAACCCTTTTTCATTGATAAAGGAAGTGAATGGGAAATGTACCTCTAGTTACATCATAACTTTGTTTTTAAACTATTATTATTCTATTGTAGAATGGCTCCTGACAGGCTCCATGGAGGTGGTCCACTTGGGCCCAGACCCCAGACCAGCCTGCCCTCAGCACCTCAGCGCCACCATGCTGCACGTCCTCAGTACTACAGGTCTCCCTCTCACTGCTCTCTGGATTACAGGTGCATGTTGTAACATGAAGTGTGACGTATCTGAGCAGTAACCCTGATGTTCACGCTGCGGTGGTTCCTCTGACAGCGGCGGCTACAGCTGCTTCCAGGTGGTGAAGCCCGTCCAGGCCGGACACTACATCATCCACCCGGAGTTTGTGTCCGAGGGTCTCTCGTAGGACCTTTATACCACAGCTGCAGCGACAGTCGTGAGGGTGTGTCTGGACATTTGATTCCGGGTGCTTTCAATCCTATTGTTGAATTCTTTGCTAATTATACCTGTAGGAGCTATATGTTGTATTTTGCTTTAATGGTTGTATAGTTAATAGATGGTACTTTCTTTATTAGACATTTGTTTGGTCATATTTGTCTTATTTGTCTTATTTGATTTAAGTAATGACCGATACATGTATGTTTTTTTCCTCCAGTAGAAAACTCATTTTATTTGACGCGCACAGCTGTGATCTTCATCTGTGTTGTTGAACTCAATCAACAGCACCGAGGGAGGCACAGGGTCCTGATGTGCATCTGACAAAGCTTTATTCCACTGTTAAACACATGAACGCCATGGTTAAGAGGTCAAATAGAGTATGAGCTGGTATATTTTGAGTCCAAGTACAAATTAAAGTATAAAACTGGCTCTAATGACACATTGGGCATTCATGGGTTATTCAACTGTAGACTCAGACTTAGAGACAGATATTTACAGACTTGGATGAAATTGATATTTAGATTACATAATATTTTTTGAGAATATTGCTGTAAAACTGATCAAATATTATTCGTTACATATTTCAGAACAATTAGATCCATTCCACATCTCAAGGCCTCATCAGGGCATTTCTGCAATGTTGCAATGTCAATAAGGATTTCAATATAGTTTTCATCAATAGGAATATAATACATGTCCAGTCTTGATCAATACATTGGCTTTGGATTGTGCAACCACGGTGAGAAGATATAAGATAACTGCAATATGCACGTCCAAGAAAATGTCAGGGTGAATGCTGAGTCAGCACGCAAACTGCAAAAGATAGTGTGGGTGCTGAGTCTGCTGTCGCTGCATAAAGTCACTCTGACAGGAATAAAGCCTCTACGCCAAAATGCTCTCATGTAACAAAGGTTTATCAACGAGTGCCTTTGATCTGTGGGAGGAAACACTGTTTTGATGCTTTCTCAGTCAATTTACATTCAGATTGACTGAGGAGGGGCCAACTAGCGGTGTGTTTACAAACACCTCCAGACAAATTCTGCATACTGTACCTTTAAAAATGTATTGTTTGTTTAAAAAACAATGTGATTAATGTTGACCCATATACATATGAAAACTCTGTATACATAAATCTAACAACATCAACACTAATAATAACAATATTACTATCATTCTCCTTATTGTTATCATTACCATTATTAATGTAAGAGCTCTAACTATGAACGTCGGGAACATTATTGTTTTGAGAGAGAGACCAACTGTGTGTCGTGGCTGACTGTGCGAACTACACTTCCCATGATGCCCTGAGCGGGAGAGCGGGCGGTGACGTAGCCGCAGTAACGTGCCTGAGTTGTTTGTGAGGAGCGGGCGCAGCGGCGGGTGGAGGCGCTGACCTGAGGTCTGCTGCTGCGGAGCGGGCGGACCGACACTCTCCACCGAACCCACTGGACCCGAGCCCGCGAGCGCAGACGCAGCGAACTTTCCTTTCCTCTTGTTTCCATGTCTGTGAACTTTGTGTCGCGCGTCCAACTCAGGCGACTTTCTACACACTGGACTTTGGTGAGTGGACCGTCCGTAAATATCAGAGGTTTATACGCGTTTGGTTCCGAGTGTGACCCACAAATGATCCTGAATTCACATGATTCGTCTTTACATAAATATGTGTACAAATACAAAGCGTTAACATAGAACTCTGAAACTACATTTCTGTAGATCTTCGGTGTTGCGTTCAATGTCCTGTAAATTACACTTCTCTGTGTTTAATTGTCCAAAGACAGGATCATATTTTGCATATTTTGCAACTTGTGACCCCGACTCCCACCCGCCCGCGCGCGCGCGCACACACGCAGGCCCACAGTCAGGGACACGTGCGCGCGTCCACAACAGATAGTTGGAGACAGGCCTGACGCCTCGTGTGCAGCTGAATCAGCACTTTTCTCTTCATGTCAGGAAAGATCAGCTGAAGAAGCAGATATTAAAGATGCCAAGTGGAAAAATACACCTCTTCTCACACCCACGTTCAAACTGTACAACAAAACATGCAGAGAACATGTTTTTATATAATTATTCGATATGATCATTTAAAACGTGTTTATTGTTTAGTTGAATAATTGAATGGCTTTACATTAAGTATCAACCCCTTTGATAACTTTTGACTGAGTGTGTAAATAATTCATTGGATTTTGTTTGTGTTTCTTTACAAAGCTGTAAATGCACAGTCGTGTAGTAATTAAGAGTAATTAACAAATATCTGTTGTCAAGAACCCCATTGATTTCCTCGGGTGCCTGATTGACAGGTTCAGGCGACACTGCGCCTCAGGTGGTTGGAGGAATGTAACAAGATAAACATGCCCCTTACAACAACAACAACAACAACAACAACTACAGTTTGATATCTATAATAGGCCCGAGTGCATGCCCCACTGTTAAGTTCACTACATCTGGGTTTTTGTTTTGATCTGCACCAAATAAACTGAAATTCTTCAAAACATGTTGAATCCTAATCTCAGGGCCCAGGAATTATTCTCTGAGAAAAACACAGCTCGCCATCTCGCAATGTTACGTAAAATGGGGAGGGAATAAACTGACTCTGCCGCAGACAGGATCATATTCTGCATTTGCATTATAATATTAATATTATGAATTGAATTCAGCCAGGTCGATTTTGCATAATCTTGCAAACACAAAAGCAGCTGAAACAAAGCCTCGATGGTCGTCGTGATTAAAATAAGTCGAGTTAGCGTCATGGATTGATATATTTTGGTTTGCTGTGCATGGTGCAGTCCACCGTCTAAATGAATAAATAAATACATACCAGACCAACGAGTCCAGACAGTCCGATACCCAGTAAATCCTCTGCTGTTCCCATTCTGGTTCCCATTCTGCAGCCTCAGTGGATCTCCCAGGAGCCAACACTTGGTTCTCTGGTAATTAATGATGGGCTTATGTTATCAGTCCTGCTGTCTATACAAAGGCTGGTTGAACACAGAATTAGTCAATTAGATTGCTAATTAATAGCGAGCATTTTTTATCATCGACCCCCGCTGCCATCGCAGAGCACAGGGGTCAATTTCCGTTTGGACTAGGACCGAGCCGGAGAGGACGCGATCCCCCTCGGTCCGCTGAGCCTTTTGATTGAATCTATTCTGATTAGCTGGAGCCACAATAAGAAACGTCAACAAGTTAATTACCAGTAAGATTTTCTCCCGTATCATTATCTTATCTCACCATCTGCTGTTTCACACTGTGTGGAGTTGGGCTTGAATGGAGCAGGTCACGGTTTCGCTGGAGTGCAGGGTTTAGTATTCTTTCCTCTCCTCCTCATTGGCAGAACTTTAAGGCCACAATCCACTTTTTCTACTCTCCTCAGCTCCGCACATACAAATGAGCCTTCTTTCAATAGAGCTCATAAGTTAGAATTACTGCCGGGACGTCCACTCTGTCTTCTCGTGGGCAACTGGCAGCAGATTTGTTGAGCTCAATCTCTAACAAAGTTTACATCCTGACAGTTTAATACCTCTAAGTGCTGTGAAATCACTGGCCGCGCTGCAGGGCAGGGTGTGTAAGACAATGGGAGAAATGTCGCCGGGGCTTTGAACTGACCGAGAAACAAGAGGGACTGAGGAATGGCTCGATACATTGAGTGTGTGCAGATGTAGCCGGGGCTGTTTTTCCCGTTTGTCTCTGACGGTTCAGTCAATATATTCGGACGATTCGCATCCGGTGGGCGACACTGGATGAATCTGTCGCGCAGAGGCTGCAGCCTCAGGCAGCCTTTGTGCGGCAGTGGTTTCATTCTGAACTCACTCTACAGATTAAACTGACTTTTCTCTATTTTCTCTCTGTCTCTGCAGCTTGGACAACGGACAGTGGGGTCAGAGAACAACACAACCAGAGGGCGCCAAGCAAAACATTGACATGATCTGTAGAACATTTACTGTGGGATTTGCTCGCTGAGCAGCACGAGCCATGTACCAAGTGGTGCCAGGAGGAGCCGGGGGCACAATTACAGACGCTATCCCCAAGCAGAAGCACAGCAAGGACACTCGACCCTTAGTCGGAGCTGGCGTCATCGGCCTGGTGCTGGTGATCGCAGCAGTGACTGCGTGGTGTTATTACATCGCCTCTTTGCGCAAAGCTGAGCTGCTGAAGACTCAGCTGCTGGATCTGAATAAAGATGGCTACATCATCCGCAATCAAGGAGGCTCCATTGTTTTCAGAATGGATTTCAGGTCGGTACACGTCAAGAGTCTTTGAAGCATGTGTTGGGAAGCATATGTCATCTTTGTCTTTTCCATCCCGGCAGGTCAGGGACGCTGGATTTGGATTCCTGCTCGAAAGAGGGAGAGCTTTTGAGCTGTGGACGAACAACTGATAGAAAACTCAACTTCTTCATAGAGACGGTGCGACCCAAGGACACAGTGCAGTGCTACCGTGTGCGCTGGGAGGAGCTGGTTCCGCACATTTCGGTGGAGCACGCCATGACGTACAAGTTTGCGCATTGGTATGGTGGTGCTGTGTCGGCAATTCAGCACTGGCCCATCTCCATTTCCGGTCAGCAAGCTCCCAAACCCTTCGTGACTAGTGACATTTACTCCAACCGCAATGAATTCGGTGGCATTCTGGAGAGTTACTGGCTTTCGTCCAATGCGACCGCCATCAAAATCAACAACTCCGTGCCCTTCCACCTGGGCTGGAACGACACAGAGAAGACCATGTACTTCCAGGCCCGATACAACGACAGTCCCTTCAAGCCGAATCCGGGCGAGGCTCCGTGTGCTGAACTCAGCTACAGAGTCTGCGTAGGCTTGGACGTGACATCCATGCACAAGTACATGGTCCGTAGGTACTTCAACAAGCCCAACAAAGTGCCGGCCAAGGTCATGTTCCGACATCCAATCTGGTCGACTTGGGCGCAGCACAAGACTGAGATTGACCAAGAGAAGCTCCTCGCGTATGCGGCCAACATACGAAAGCACAACTTCAACTGTAGCCATCTAGAACTTGACGACAGGTACTCAAGCCGCTATGGTGATTTTGAGTTTGACGCAACAAAGTTCCCCAACGCCTCCGCCATGTTTCAGAAGCTGAAATCAGATGGATTCCTGGTGTCCCTCTGGATCCACCCATTCATTAACTACGACTCAGAAAACTTCCACACTTGTGTAGAGCGGGGTCTGTTTGTGCGAGAGCCAACGGGGCGGCTTCCAGCGTTGGTGCGCTGGTGGAACGGCATCGGAGGTATTTTGGACTTCACAAACCCAGAGGCCCGCGACTGGTTTTCCTCGCAGCTACGTTCGCTGCGCTCCAGGTTCGGGGTTTCATCCTTTAAATTCGACGCAGGCGAGACCAACTACCTGCCGTGGAAATTTAGCACAAGAACCCCCATTCGAGACCCGAGCTTTTTCACACGGCGTTACACGGAAATGGCCATTCCCTACAACGACAGAGCGGAGCTGCGGAGCGGCTACCAGTCGCAGAACATTTCCTGCTTCTTCAGACCGATTGATCGAGACTCGGTGTGGGGCTACGAGCTGGGCCTGAAGTCGCTCATACCCACGGTGCTCACCATTAGTATTCTCGGCTATCAGTTCATTCTGCCCGACATGATCGGAGGCAATGCCTATCTGAACCGCACTGATGGAAATGGCGCGTTACCCGATCGGGAGCTCTACATCCGCTGGCTGGAGCTGTCGGCCTTCATGCCCTCCATGCAGTTTTCCATCCCGCCCTGGGAGTATGACAACGAGGTGGTTGAAATTGCACGGAAATACACGGCTCTCCACGAGAGTATTGTGGCGCCACGGGTGCTGGAGCTGGCTGGCGAGGTGCTGGACACAGGGGACCCAATCATCCGGCCCCTGTGGTGGATCGCCACGGGCGACGAGACGGCCTATAAAATCGACTCTCAGTTCCTGATCGGGGACGACCTCATGGTCGCCCCCGTTTTGGAGCCAGGGAAACAGGAGCGTGACATCTACCTCCCGGCCGGCCGCTGGAGGAGCTACAAGGGGGAGAGATTTGATATCAAGGAGCCACTGCACCTCACGGACTATCCCGTGGACTTGGATGAAATTGCTTACTTTGTTTGGGTGTAGAAAAAACAAAGGCGACGTGAAGCTCAACTCTCGAGCTCTTTGGGCCGTTTCCTTCTAAGCGCCATGACTACGCAAGCATTTGTTTTTGTGATTCAACATCGTCCCTCCAAGGTTGAGTTTTTAATGTACGGTAAATGACGGTGGATGGTTTTTGTGTGTGAGGTGGTCCTTGTTGACCATTGAAGCAATTTCTATACTAAGTTTGCGAACATTCGCCAGAATAAGCTAGTGGTCACATTTAACAGGACAAGTTCAGCTTGTGTTTCAATAAGGAAGTGAGTGTTAAATGCCTGTTTATTCAACTTTTCATTGGCTTCAGCAAACATGCTCTTTATTATTTAAAAAAAGTGCCTTTAGGTCACATTTTCAAAACATTGGTTAATAATAAGCCAGAGGTCCTGTCAGAGCAGATAAGGCTTTAACGGCTGTGGCAGCAAAAATCCTGCATGTGCTGTGCGTTGAATGTGTTTTCAACTTTTCATTTGTTTCAGCTAAATGTTATTTTTTTAATGTACTGAAGTGCCTTTGATCTGCGATACATTGGTTCGAAAGGGAAAATACAAACTGATTTGATCGCGGCGTGAGTGCAGCGATAGATTGTAATGTTTGTTTTGTGCATCAAAGGACTTAAAGGTGCAGGGTGAAAGATTCAAGCAATATTATTTGCATTTCTATATAAATGAGAGGAATTGAATTTAAAACAGATCTCAGCGAATCTTTCATGCCGTTCCTTTTCTTTAATTGGCAGTAGTTTCAATGAAGTGTGACCTTTGATGAATAATATTGTCCAAAACTGGTAACTGGGTTTAGAGTTTTCAGCGTACAGTTGTGCACATGCTCCACTCACACTTGTCTTTAAGATGAGTGTTTTTGAGACAATCAGAGACAGACGTGATTTTCAAGTTGCACGGTGGGAGTTTGATTCAGTGCTTTCAGTGAGAAGTGAAACCTGCCTCTGGATCACTTCTCAGTGTGACCCACATGTCACACTAATGACTGGCTGAGCTCCAACATACGTCCCTGGAGGTTTTCCCTCCATGCTTCACTCATCAGGGTAAATACTCAGACATGAATCATTACAAACAGCCAGGAACACGCTGCCGTGTCGCGTCGCTCAGCCGGGAGAGGCAGTAAATCCTTGGTGCTCCTCCTCCGCTGACGGAGCTTCAGGCTGCGGGGTGAAACCAAGCTCACCTGTCGGAGAGTGGGAGTGATCCTGTCCCACACAGAGCAGTCGCGCTGCCGAGACAACGAGCGCCGTTTCCTGTACGCTCGCAAAGAGAAATAAGGGTTCGTTTTATATATATATCGCAGCGTGTTTTCATTGGTGGACGTCCACATTTAATGATCAAATTCAAAAGTGCAGTGAGTGTGTTGTCACTGTTTTTTGTTTTGTTTGATCAGTGTGAATATTTCTTGTTATGCAATGCATTTATAACCATTGCATGTGTGATACTGTTAATGAGCTCACACCTTTTGGGTAATATGATACATAAAAAATCGTCTATCATAGAGCAACGTCTCCTAACCTTGGCTTTAAAGGTCCAGTGTGTAAGATCTATGGGCAGAAGCAGATCAGACCAATGCTCTCAGAGGCGCGTGTAGGTTCTACATGCTTGGAAGAGGAAGGTGAGGTGAAGAGAATTCAGCAGCGACATGTAACTTCACCACTATTACTTTGCCAATTGCACCTTTAATTAGGAGTCTTGGTACATAGAGATTTAATAAGATTCTAATCATCTCATTAAAGTCTGGGAGAAACATCAAGGCCAATATCAATTGCAATACTTATGAATATCATTACCACCCATTTCTATTTTAAATGACTGTGAATGCAGGGATGAAAAGAATGAAAAGAATCCTGCCCTTTGTCCAAGACTTCTTTGAGAAGCTTTGTACATTTGTTGATAATGAGTTTCTGAGCTGCAATTATATTTTTGTGTCTTTATGAATTCAAAAAGAAACGTCCACAGTCCTATGGTGCAATCTTCACATTTGGCAATATTTGCTTGTGTTGGTGTTTTAATGCCAGATCCACGTCAACACGGGACTCAACACGTGTTGACCTTGGTGGATTTGGTCCGTGCCTTTTAGACGTAGTTTCATCGGAACAGCTCCGCCTATTTATAGCAGCTCTCGCTCAGCATCTGGGCCAGGTCCATTTCAGAGGCTCTATCTGTGTCCCACTGTTGCTTTATGAGGAGACTGAGGCTGTTTGCCACTGATCGTTTCCTTCAGTCAACATTCAGTGTCTGCGTTGACCCGGACTGTGTCCTGTCTGCTGCAGGTTACTGAGGCTGAAGGTTGCCAGCATTAACATGGGACGAAGAGGAAGCATTCTTTCCTCAATGTTCACAACAAAACAAAAACAAGAAAGAATAAAGTTTGACTTGTGAGTGTAAATGTGTTCCGTTGCGTATTTTTCCTTGTTAAACCTCTTGCCAGCGAGTGAATGGGATGTGCATTAAAATGAGACCTTTCCTGACTGACTCGGTTTCCTGTGACCGCCTGTGGTCAGCTCTCACGTTCAGGTCATTTAGGTTGAGCTGAAACAGAAGCAACAGCGTAACATAGCTCAAAAAATGAAGGATGCAAACTATGATACCTGACAGTGCTTTGTCTCATGTGGTCACACACTTTTCACTCGCTCTGGAAGTGACACTTATTATTATCAAAGATTACGAGATAAATCAGTGTATTTATTTAAAAAGACAAAGCCGGCCACTTTAGAACCAACATGTTCTCTTGGATATTCTTTCAAAGAGCATGGACGTGAAAACACAGGAAACATTTGCTTCCCAACAGACTCGCTCAGTTGATGACCTAATTAGTTTCTAGCGATTTTGATAGTTGATGATGGATCATTTGATCACAGTTGGTTGAGTGAGTGTGAGTTGCTCACATACAGTCACACCCATTCATGCTTTGTCACACATCACTCATTCATCCCATCGCAGGATCAAGGGTTCACCTCCTTAATGCAGAACATCAAACTACAGATCTGACCAACGGATGAGCCATGACTCCCTCATCCACAGCCGCCCCAACTTATGGCCAACTTTTCCATTCCACACAGACATCGATGGTAAAGTGACCGGGCAATCAGCCCACCGATCCCAGCCCGTGCCCTCTTATGAGCCGGCAACACATGAAACCAATGTTCCTATCATTGTGATATTGAAAGAGGGGGCCCCTCGAGGGGCTCCTCCAGCTTTCTGACGCCCCACTCATCACGGGGCAATAACGACAAGGCGATGAGACAATCGTGCGGGTGATTCCGAGGCTGTGTTCAGATCAATAAATCATCTGCTGGCTCGTGACGTGAGGCCAGAGAGCGACTGATACAAAAGAGAAGCCAGACGAGGAGAGGGAGACGAACCGGCCGCTGATAATGACCCACGATGTGGATCAGAATTACAGCATTAAATGTGATCCTTCTCCATCGCATCGCCACTGTCCGTCCTTCGTGTGTTTGGAGAGTCGACTCCATTTGGCAGCAGCGGGATCTGCTTCTGAACTACTTCGCTTTATTGGCCGATGCCTCATCTTTCTTCAGAATTGATCTGGACTCGCAGCCTGTGCGCGGAGGACATGCGTTCATTGATTAGCTGTCTCTGTGCTGCTGAGATCAATAGTATTTGTTGGTTTGCTTTCTGCAATCATATTGTTGGGTTCTGCCCATCTTTTGATAGACTGGGCAAATAATTTATGTGGGGGGGGGATTTTTAGAAAAGGGAAAGTATTTGAATAAATAATTTTACATTATGTATGATATAATGTTTCATAGATACCTGCAACAGTTTTCTGTCGTCATTTTCTTATATTTTCTTTTCTAAATTAAAACTAGATTTTTAAACTAACATTTAAAACTGTTAAAAATAGAGTGGAACAATCTGATTGAAATCAAAACAAAGGTTATTGGATAAAAATGAAAAATAATCTGTTAGTCTCTATATTTTCTTCTCTTTGCAAATACATACATATTTTCCCTTAAAAAACAAACAAAATCAAAACATGCAAAACATGCACCTGACTTCAAAATGTCCACATATTGACAAAGAAATTAGGGAATGTTTACAATCCATCAGTGTGTGGGCCAAGCAGTGCTGTGGATGGCCAGTAGGGAGCAGTGTTGCTTAAGTGATTTTCCTGACATGACCGTGGACTGTGCTCCAGATGTTATGCACACACGCACACACACACACACACACACACACACACACACACACACACACACACGAGCAGGACAAAAAGTGGCAGAGCCCCCTCCCCCCCTCCCTTTCCTTCCCCACCTGTGAGCCCACCTGTGTGTCCATCTGCAGCGAGGAGACGCCAGTTGTTCTGGTTTGGAGCCAGTGTGTCTCAAGTACCTTCTCATATCCTCCTTTCACAAGCCTGTCGGCTGTCTGTCCTTCCCGGGCAGGCACACACACACACGCGCACACACACACACGCACACACACACACGCACACACACACACGCACGCACACACACACACGCACGCACGCACGCACACACACACACACACACACACGCACACGCACACACACTCCACAAAGGGAGAATTGGAGAAAACCAGCAGCACAAACACCTGCAGAATCTAAAGAATAAATAGATAAATAAATGCATCCTACGAGTCCCGAATTCTTCACTTTGCATTCAGTGGTGAGTTTTGCGTTTGAACAAATAAAAACAAAACAACTGGGGTTAAAAAATAGGCGTAATGGAAAAAGGTGAATGGAAACGAGGATAGACGTGATCTGGTTGGCTGAACTAATTACAGATAGATGTTGAAAATACATCATTAATGAGTCGTTTCGGTTGTTCCATCAGCCACAGGAGACAAAGGAGGATGGATTTCTATTCTACGGAAAAAAAGAAGCAAATGTGGACTGAGCGCTTATCGTACCGTAACTGCAGAGGAAGTAAAAAAAACATGGCCGTCTCTTAGGTGGAACGAGAATCTTTGTCCTTAACCCAAGATTTTGGCTCCGTAACTAGAATGACCTCGCAGCTGCTGCAGCCGCGGCTCGTCTGACAGGAATATGTCCGTCCTCGCTGGGTAACAAATGAACCCACCCCCCCAGAGACCGCTCCCACATCTGTTTATCTTTTCACCTGTCTGCTCGCTGCACCGCACCAGGCTGACGCTCCTCGGCAGCCTTTGTGGATTCCAGGCGCCGCCTCTGGCTTTACAGGCACGGACCCGGTCGGTGCTTTCAAACGGGCCGTGACGGTGGAGCAGAGTCCGCTGCGCGACTGCACCTACAGCGCGTTAGCTGCTCGAATATCTCGATACTTTTCTCTTTTCTCTCGTTACTCTACTCTTACGCATAGCAAGACATTCATTGCACAATATGGAACTGTCGCATTTCTAGAATCAATGATGGCTCCATATCTGTAAGTGAAGGTGCTTTAAAACCACATACTTAGAAAACTAACCACTAGAAACATAAGGAAACCGTGACTCAGAGATCAACTGAAAGCACGACTCAGTTCAAGTTGCTGAACTTATAGTAGATGAAAGAATTCTGCAAATGATGTACAAAGCTCCGTCTACCATTCAGAAATGATCTGTACTCAGAGGAAGCTGTTCCAACTAAAGGAACCGAAATCCAATCCAGAGTGTTTCTGCCACTCGTTCTCCTCTCGTCTCCCCCGACCATGAGTGCCTTGCATAATGGCAAATACATGCTTGGTCAGTGTGTGTGTGTGTGTGTGTGTGCGCGCCTGTTTATATATTTGTGACAGCCACCTAGAGTAGTATTGCCCACAGCTGTTTAATCCACTGTTTGTGGGTTAAGATATGGGATGGTTGAGGGTTTGGGTTCGGCAATTAGTTGGCATGGTTAAGGTTCAGGGACTAGGGAATGCATTATGTCAATGAGTGTCCTCACTAAGCTTGAAGTACAAACGTGTGTGTGTGTGTGTGTGTGTGTGTGTGTGTGCTCGTGCGCTACTTTCTGACATTTTCCTGCACGGATCAATAATCAGGATAAAACCGGACGGATGATTTCAGAGTTGACTGTGGATCACTGCGTTGGTGCAGAACGAGTCTTAAAACAACAAAGTAAAGCAAAGTGATGAGAGGTTTTTAGGAATGAATAATAAAAGGGGAGACTGGGGGTGGGGACGGAGGGGCGGGGCTTCTCCTCCGTGGCCCGGTGAGGCTCCGGGGTCGAGCCACACGTCGGGCTCCGAGGAACAGATGCATAATTGAAACATTGCGTTGCGTCGCGCACCCGCTCGTTTGATTGATACCATTTTAGAACACTCCTGTCCCCTCTTACCTGGGACCAAATCATGGGAGGGGGAAAGGTGCTTAGGTGGCTCATCTGGGTTTTAGAGGGAAATTGGTGCCATCCATCAAACACTGCATTTAACAAACGCTAAGGTGGGGCCGGCCAACAAAGGATTCGTATATAAGGCAGCGAAGCGGGAAACATGTGAGGTGCAGGGACTGCTGAGGGTCTATCAATCAGCCAGTCAGCTCCTTTATTTAACAAGCGAGGGCCGTGGACCCTGAGGGCCACACTCCATATTCTGGCTGGTTGGCCTCGCCGTCTTCCCGTTGTAAAAGGAAGAGGAGGGAGGGAGGGGGGGGGCAGGGGGAAGAGAGGGATGACGGTGAGGAAGGAAAGAAGGGGGCATGAAGGGATTGGGATGGGGGGTGTGATGGAGGGGCAGAAGGGTTTGGCCCGTGTCCCCTGGCGTGCCGGTACGCTTCATCTTCTCAGTGCAAGGGCCTGGAACTGCCGCTTGATGGGATTTTCAGCCCCGTGGCCTCCGCTGTCCCAGCATCCATCTGGAGGGCTGCCGCGCGCAGCGCAGCGCCAGCCGCTCAGCGGCACGGCCGTAAAGAAGGAGCCGTGGGCCGGCCAACGCCACTGATCTGAGGCTCGCGCCTCTGTCGGGCCGACGGGCCAAGACTCGGTCTGTCGGGGACAGGGGCTGATCCCTGGGCTACTGTGGCTCAGTGGAACCGAAGCCACGCGCTGGGAGGCAGCGCGCATCCGACCACCGACTTCTTCAAAGCTGCGGGAATTGGAATGGAACAAGGAGCTCACTATTCAGCGTCTTTAATGGCGTGGAGAGGACTATCTCACCGTCTCTCTCTCTCTCTCTCCTGCTCGGCCTCTGCAGGAGGAAGTCTGTACTTACGCATCCTTCATTTCCTGACTTTTACATTTTTCACATGTTCAGAAAAGCCGATTTTGTAACAACAGCTTCTGGACGTCAAACAACACTTCTCTCGCATGTTGGATAAGACATCGCGGCAAGAGAGGTTCAGTTTAATACCACAACACGCGGCATCCAGAACAATAACATCAGCAACATATAATTGAAAATCAAAAGCAAATATGCAAAGACTGTCATTACTGCCTCTCATTATTGGATCCAATTTATGTTTTTCTGCCTCCAGGGGACGGTGCGGCAAATAATATACGGGCGCTGTGCAGCGCTGAGATACTGTCCTCGCCACGACGCCACCGAACCGACATCAGACCCGGCTTCTCGATGTGGGCCGACACGGAGACGTTTGGATTGAAAGTGTTTCGGTTCCCCTCTTGGGGCGAGGTGGCGTCATTAGCATGTGTCTCTCCCCCCTCTCTCCTGACGACTGTAAATTCAGCGAGTGTAGAGCGGCGGCGGCGGCGGCGGCGAGGTGGGCAGACGGCAGACTGTATAAATAAACAGGATCTGTCTGAGGGCAGCGCTGCGGCCCCCACCTGCCCACCATCAATCAATATTACAGCGGCCACTGGCAGCCCAATCGCCCTTTTATAGGCCTGTGAAATGATCAAACATCTGCTCATGACCATGCTTCATCTATAGATGCATGGATCCTGTGCACAACAATATCCAATGCTGCATCAACAGGATGCAACAATGACAAGGCAGCCAGTACCTTTATCTGAGGCTGTGGTCAGACAGTGGGTGTAGCCCAATGGCGCTGCATGTTGCCAGGATGTAGGAGGTTGCGGGTTCAAATCCCAGTCCCTCTCCATCCGCCCTCAGATGCACGTTGCCTTGGATCTAAGCGTCTGCGACGCCAAACTGCAGGTGATTAACTGCAGGCTGTTCAGTGACAGCACCGACAGTGTGTCAGCGGCGCAGCGTGGAGGTGAAGTGACCAACATTCAAACCACGGGTTCATACGTTCAGACTCATTCGCTCATCATCTCACCAACGGAACAGTTTTCAGATGATGTCTGGGAAGAACATGGAGTTTGGAGACGGAGTTACAGCTGTGGTTTTGCTCCAATAACCCGTGGACTGTGCTCGAGAAACAAAACAATTCTTCATGCGCCACACCTGCGCACCTGACCGTGAGGCACATGCCAAGGGACTGTCTACAAAGTGCAGCACCACAAAGTGTTAAAAAATGCAATGACCTTGCTCTAGCTGTATAAACACCAAAATCACTACAGACTCCATGATGTTCATACTACAACACTCACTCTACAAAAATACTTTATTATACCGTCTATGAATGTTAAAATACAAATGGATAATTGGAGATATTCACAGACGAACCCTTGGTTTACTGTCGGAGGCCGGGAAATCTCTCTAATCTGCAGAAAGGACAACTCTAACTTACACTTGTTTAAAAAGAATGGCCAAGGAACTCATGCTGATAGAAACAAGAATTCACTATGATCGAGAGAACCAGACCCTTGCAAGACTTAGGAGGCCATGTAGCTGTTGTACGTGGATTAGAGACACGACGTGAACCTGATGCAGCACAGACATAAAGGAGTTCGGACGATCACAGTGCGCTTCAAACTCAAGGGATCAAAGGAGTCCAAGTCTGTATTTGTCTTTCTCCAAGAATCAGCTGCAGAGCGATGCTTGGTAGGAAACACTCGCTGAGTCAACTTTGGGTTGTTTACTGTTTAGAAGTCGGCCATGTTGGTGGAGGCTCAGTGAACATGATCAAAGTTGAGCCCGGCAACTCGTTTGGCAGCTGGAGTAGACAAAGGTTGCGGGGGCCTGGTCCATGGAGAGGGGGAATGAATCCAAGTGGTCCAAGGTTAATGGTGGCTTGGAACAAAATGGATTCAGTGCCAGGGGCGTGCTGACAGGTGATTTGACACGAGTGAAGGTGGGCCATCAATCTCCCGTTGGCCCCTCTGACCCCCTCCTCCGCCCCAGCTGCGGCAGCTAGGGGGCGCCGGGTGTCACGGCCGCCGTGACCCGTGCCGGCGTCCGCGGACGGCCCACCTGCTGTCCGCCCCGGAGCTCCCCCCCTACGGCTACACCCGAGTCCCGCCGCTTCACGCTCGGCCGGCATAATGAAACTGTGATTGGAAGATAGTGGAGTGTGACAGGCGGCGGCGGCCCACTCAGAGAGTCCACGGGCCAAATTCAAAGCCCCTCGCTGCAGGTTTCCTTTCCACAGCCCCGCGAGCGCTCTGACAATTTAATGGTGCAAAAATGATAATCTGCCCCACTCTCTTTAATGTGCTCTCTGCAGAGCGAAGGCGCTCCCTCACGCCTTCTGACAGGGGGGGGGGTATCAGGTGAGCTACACATTGTGTAGGACGTGTGTCATTATAAGTATGTGTGTACATGCTCCGCCCCCCCCCCCCCCCCCCCCCCCCCCCCCCCCCCCCCCCGGCCCATTCCCCTCTCCCAGGGGACGCTCGGTTCCACGTTTAAACCCCACATAAATTCCCTGTCACAAATCCCGTGGGGCGGCGGGGGCTTGTAGGCACAAAAGCAAATATTTCCGTTCCCGATCACGGCCAATCCCTTTAAACATCCCCACCCACTGACCGTGCCTCCTCGTCCTCCTCCTCCCCCTCCCCCACCCTCCCCTGAACCCATTGCAAGCCAGCCATTTGTCACAAAGTAATTATAGAATTATCGATTGGCAAGCAATTAACACCTTTCTTCTTCTTCTTCTTCTCTTTTTTCTCCACCCCCTACGCACCTCCTGGCCCCACCCCATCCACCCCCTCCACCCCATCCTTTAATTTGAACTTGGAGAGAGAGAGAGAGAGAGAGAGAGAGAGATGGAGAAAGAATAAGAAGGGAGAAAGTAGGAAAAAGCCCAGTGGGAGTAACACATTTAATCCTGCTGGCATTTCCTAGTTCTCCTCAAATTAATAGGGCGACAGGGACAAAAGCCCCCCCCCCCCCCCCCCCCCCCCCCCCCCCCCCCCCCCCCCCCCCCCCCCCCCCCCCCCCNNNNCCCCGGGCCAAAAGCCCCCCCCCCCCCCCACCCCCACCCTTACACCACCACTCCCTGATTCCACTGCTGTTTCTTCGCCCGCTGATCTACCTTCAACAGACAAGCAGCAGCTCAGAGCACACGCAGCCGCCGCTCTCTGACGTGCCGACTTTAGAACGACCACATCGGGTGATGAAGGCAGCACAGGCCATTCTTCTCTTCCTGTCTGGCAGACTTTGTTTTCCTTCTTAAAGGTGCAGTCTGTAATGTTGTATCCATCCTCTCAGCCTTCCCTTTGAAGCAGCCAGGAGAACCTATGGTTGCCCTCAGTCGTCCAGTCTGGGCTACTGTAAAAACATGGCGGCCCCCGTAGAGAGGTCCCGCTCCTTATGTAAATATACAATAGAGGGTTCACTTTAGGGTAATGGGAAAGGTGATTATACATGAGTAAAAATATCACGATATACGTGTTTTGTTATCTTAGTCCTACAAAAATAAGTGACACAAATTGACTGAAAATCGTACTCACTGCACCTTTAAGATTCCTGTCATTTTTGTCACTTCTAGAAAATATTACAAAACAATGACATACTGACATGTTCATGAATTAACAATCAGCTAAATGTTTGATTTCTTTCCCATGACCCTGAACTGAGCCCATTACCGTGTGTTGACAGGAGGAGCGGGTCCTTTCTTCGGGGGCCGCCATGTTTTTTAATTGGCCCAGAGTGGACGTACTAAAGATCTTTTGCGCTTTAATGAGGGCGACCAAAGGTTCAGCTGCATGCTCGGAAGGGCGAGGGTGATTTGATGGCAACAACGTGCAACTTCACCTCTAAATCTTACTCACTGCACCTTTAAAGAGGCCATATTGTCAGTCCTATAGTCCAGATGGATGTGCAGGGGAGGAACGGCGGGAAAAGCTGCCGCTGGCAGGTGCGCGAGTCAGGACGGATGTCACGGAGCATCACCTCGCTAACATATGGATATGGACGGGAGCGCTGATTCCTCCTGGCTCCATGTTTCCACGCGACAGCCCTCCTCTGTGCCCCCCGACGCCCCTCCCCTGCTTCACCTGTCCACCAAAAGCTTTCACACTCCATATCTTTTTTTAAATACTGGGATATTGTGCCGTGTGTGAGACGGAGGATGAAATGTATTCTTAAACTATGGATCAGACTCAAAGTGGGTCACAGCTCTACTTTGAGTGCGTTCCCACACAGTAAAAGTACCAATAAATATTAATGAGTCTGTATCCTAGGATGATAGACTAAATTTCTAATTTGGCGGTTCTGCACTGAAAAAGAACCCGAGTTACAGGATTTAATTTTCCTCTGCTATCTCAAGTGTGTGTGTGTGTGTGTGTGTGTGTGTGTGTGAGCACAGCGTCTTAACTCCACTTTGAATCATCTCAGCAGCGTTGGTTGGCTGTGCGGAGCAGAGCGATTCTTTCGTGCAGGAAGCAGAGGAGATAGAGCTGCTGTTGTCATGATCACACAGATTATGAGAAAATGAGTCACATTGATTCAAAGAGGGAGCGAATGTTCTCGCTCACATGTCAATAACGGACTACGGTTTATTTTCAGAAGAAGCGAAATTACACTCGTCGACAGCCAGAGCTGCGTGCTGCTCTTCTTTTCACATTTAGGGGCCGACAAGATTGGAGAAATGTTCATGAAGCCTCTGGTGCAACACGGAAAAAAAAGAAAAGAAAAGATTTGCAAATCCAACGCATTCAATTTGATGCGATTCCTCTCCCGAAATACCTCCGACCCAACGTGAGCCACATTCATTGGACAGCAATTTACGAACAATTTGAGGCCATTGAGGGACCCTTCCCTTTCATGCTGCAGTGCTGATCAATAACGCCCCTCAGGATGTTGCTCAGACACATACAGCCATATTCCTTCCTGAAAACACTGTGATATTGACCTGTTTTCCTGCCCCGCGGCCCTTCTCATCTGCTCAGAGAAGGCCTGACCCAGGAGACGCACATTGTTTGTGGCCCTCTGCTCTTCGCCGGCTTTTCACGGCTCCAAAGCCGCCGCGCCGTCACTGCTTCTTCAAAGCCTTTTCAAACTCCTGCGATACAAACGTGCGTCGATCTATTTGTAGATGTTTTATCCTCTTTCTTCGCCTGCCTTTTCGGGGAACGTGTTCAGGAACATCGGGAGTTAACGGGCATTACATTAAAGCTGAAGGGTAACGGAGGTGCATTCATATAATATAAAGAGGCCACCTCACACTGTGGTGATGCCATTTCTCCTTCCATTCACCTACATCAGACCTCTGTGCCTCTTTCCTCCCTATGATGTCATCCCAACCATGGATGAGGTCACACGGCCTGTCGAGACTGAAGAGTTCGAGCGGCGCTGTCTCTGCTCTGCAGTGTGAAGGACGCACCCGATTCATCAAGTGGACGGTGGGAATCAGAGCGAGTTCCACTGACAGAGACCTCCAGTCTTATCATCCGCTGCCTTTAAGAGGAAGTCCACCATGCATTCTGCTGCAGGGTGAGCTGAGGGACACAACATGCAACTTCACCCCTAGATGTCACCAACTCTTACTCACTGCACCTTTAAAATAAAGGATTGATACACGGCAACATGAAAATATAACAGCAGGTTGAGCCTCATCTCCCCGACGGCTCCATCCTGACGCAGTGGAGCAGTAATTAGCAGAAAAGTGACGGTAAAGCATCAGCACCGATCTGGGGTCCATTGACTGGTGTGCGGAGTAATGAGCGGCTGATGAGTGGCGACGCGTGGACCGAGCGAAGCCACTGCGTCAGAGTATTGATCACGACGCTCGGCCTTCACGTGGCCGCGCAGACTTAATGAAGAAAAGACTGCTCAGCAACAGGTCGGCCTTCGGGAGGCGCTGTTAGAGACGCAGGATGGACGATGGTGGTGGAGGAATGTTGGACGGAAGGGGGGTCGGGGGGTCGGGGGGTCGGGGGGTGCCGGCAGAGTGCAGGACCACGACGCTGGTCTCGTTCCCAGTCGGGTCGAGACCCGTGAGCACGGGTGGACGCCCCTCATCAGCCCCGTCCTCACCCCTACACTTGCCTTCCAGGCGCTCATTTTCCACATGATTAGCCTGCCACCTGTCCGCGGGCCGGCCCCCGGCCTCGGGCCACATCGGCCCGGTAGCGCCATTTAGCACGGGCCAGATTTTCATTGAGACGTGCAGAGAAATGTTCGCATCGATTAATGCTCTTATCGCTGCATTTGGGAAAAGAGATGCTGAAAGATAAGGGATAAAAGCCCCCGTCGACACATCCATCCCATAATAGTCATAGCATTTGTCATTCTGAGGATACAACGGGAGCTGGTCAGCAAAAACAGCTGTCACAAAAACATTTCCAGTCAGGTTGAGTTTTTCAATGACAGTCACAGTGTAGTTCTTTTCTAAATCAGTGGAAGGCGCTGTTTACTACAGAATACCTGCTCTACAGCATCACTGCTGCTGCTGCTGCTGCTGCTGCTGCTGCTGCTGGAGTCACAGCTCTCAATGTTTCTGCTCAGACAACAAAAGGATGGACTGTCATTTTTCATACATCACAGTATCACCAGGATTGATATGAACACGAGAGGATTGAAAACTCTTTCAACTCTGCTTCGGTTTCTAAAGAGCCCTCAGCTCGAATCATCTCCGTGCAGCAAAGCCCTGGAGGCATCTCCAGTTTACTAGCTTTGTTTGCATGGACACCGATAATTGCAATACAATCCTGACTGGAATAAAAGTGTTACAGGTCAACTGGAGTATTTGCCCAAGAAGGAAACTCCCTCAGAACAGGAGAGGTGTTACATGCATACGTTACTAAGACCGAGGATGTCCATGTTTACTTGTTGTTCCTGGTCGAGCTCAAACATCCTTTACTGCGCTATATGCAAATGTGACAGCTTCTGTTATTGCCGGACTGGACAGAACTAAGTGAGAGCAGAGCTGCCGACCCTCGGTCACTGAGTAAGTGACTGTTACACACCCGCTCGCCACACTTCCTATTTCTCGTGATGTCAAAACCAAAACGAACGAGAGTTTCAGCAGCTCAGGACGAGGGCTGCTGAAGCCGAACTTTTCAGAATAAGAGCTCAAAAATGCATATTTGTTCAGGGTTCTGCCACAGTTTGATTGAAAGTAGGCCTGTGAAAAGTGGGCTGGATGTTTGACACGTTTTCAAAGTACAGTGTGATAACCATTGACTTGGTGCTATACGAGTCAAATAGATGCTCAGGTCTCACGAACACTCCTTTACTTTCCAAGAACAAAGAGAATTTATAAAACACGTTTTCTGCAGATTCTGGAAAATTGGACAATTCCGTTGTCAAAATGGTCTAATCTGATTAAAATCTCAAATTCTCGGTCCAGTTGGACTCTTTTAATTGGATTGAAGAAATGTGCACATTTAACCAAATGTAGCCACCGACCCCGAGGGGATGAGGGACACGGGGATCAAACAGTCGACAATCTGCTTAGTAGGCGTCCGGCTCCACATCCCGCGCCACCGCCACCTGCTCCAATAAGTGTAACCCAATTATAGAGCTGATTATCGTTCATTATTATCGATAAATCAATTATTCTTAATGTGCAATTAACCCTGTTTTTATCTTCCTCTCTGATCTGTCGCGCTGCTCCAGCTGCAGCTGCCGCACACGAGCTGGAGTCTGCGCAAACTGTCACGGGCGCATTTCCTCTGCTCTGAATACATTTTCCACCTGTTTGAACCTGTTGAGTGATGCACGGTGGCACGGTGCAACACACACACACACACACACACACACACACACGTTATCCCTCGGTGATTCAGACCGCTGGTAATACATTTATGCTCCATCAGTGCAAGAGATTGGCCCTGACCCGTGTTGGCCTACTCTGATGTCGGTGGCTGTGGACAGCGCGGACAAAGGCAGGGTTACTAAAGAGGGACTGGAGGTCGCAGCCTGAAAAGAGAAAAGCTCTTTCTCTTTCAAAAAATTATGACAAGCCAGTGTATTAATAAATGGCAGACGGTTGTCGGGCCGACGTGATCACACAATAAGCCGGTGAAATGAACACGGGGATATTCATGAATCTTTGAGCAGTATTTAAAAAAAGCGGCGCCCACAACGTCAACTTATTCCAAGAGTATTTGGAAGGACGGCGCAGTGAAACCGTCCAGAATTAAAAAGCCATTGTGTAAAGTGACGACACAGCAAATATTAGGGCGAGCAGGAGAGAAACGGGAGACGTTTCTGTTTTGAAGACTTCAGGTTGCGCCAGAGGCCGTGGTTCACCTGCACTTTGTTTCTGGGCGCTTTGAGAAATGTCATAAATCCTCACTTCGGAGTTCTCAACACAGATCCAGGATTAAATGAATGCAGGTGGGAGGGCAGCAGGGAGGGGGAGGGGGAGGGGGGGGGAGGGGGGGAGGGAGGGCGGCAGACGGAGGAGGGTGAGGGGGGGGGGGGGGGGGGGGGGGGGGGGGGGGAGGGCGGCAGACAGAGTAAAGTTTTTCAAGTCTTTGTCCCTCCTCAATTTGCATGCCTAATGAAGCCGAGCAGGAGTTAATAGTGGGTGTAATGACTTCTGACTGGCTGGGCTGTGGGCTGCCGGGACGGGAGAGGGGGCTCCGAATGGCTAAAACTGTGGAGCAGGGTGGGCAGAGGAGGGAGCGGGGGGGGGGGGGGGGGGGGGACTGGGGGGGGGAAGGGGGGGGGGGGGGGGGGGGGGGGGGGGGGGGGGGGGGGGGCACTGTGGGGGTGAAGCTGGAGCCTCTTCACTGCTCGTAAAACTCCCAGGATTGTTACTCCGACATTTGCAGCCTCGTGTTTGAACACATGCGGACGTACGGGGTGATTGATTACTTCGGGAGAGAAAGAAAAAGGGGGCGGAGCTTAGAGCAACTTCCACAGCAGATGTCCCAATGAGTTTCACATTAAAAGAGAAGATGCAAGATGACTTCCCTCCTGCCCACACTTCTATTGTGAATTCCTTTATTCCTGTGCTTGTTGGTTTGAGGGTCTTGAGGGTTTTGAGGGTCCCGGACCTACAACAGTGTGGCTGCTCTGCTGGGTAGCTCCCCACTCAGTTACTCACAGGCGCTGCTTTCCGGGGTCCCAGGAGAGGCAGGAGTCAAAGTACCGTAATGACAAAATATGATAAAGCGCAACGTCTCAGCTTTCAGAAAGGCTTTGAATTTGTCCGACAGCGCAAACCGGGACGGAGTCTCGTCTGAAGTGCGTCTGCTCGCTGAGAGCCTCGATATATCTTTACACTCGGACACAGGCCAAAGGAAAAGGGACGGTGGCCTGCACTTCTGGTTTCCATGGATGAAGTGAGGGGTATTCACTTCACCACATGATGTCACTAAATCCTTCATACTGTACCTTTATGTCTATTCTAATTTTTCAAACTGTGAGCTCTTTCCGTTGATGTTCCCTCGTCTTTAAGTTATGATATAAAATCTGTCAGTTCTTGTTATGGTTTGTAATAAATAGAAGGAAAATATTTTAGATATATACATCTTTAAAAAGTTTAAAATTGAAAAGATTGAAAAAAAATGCACTTCTTATTTTACTGAAAAGACGATAGTATTATTTTTTAAAGAAAAAGTCACTTTTATATATTACTGTCATTTGAGAACTACCACACACTCACGCACACACACACACACACACTTGAATGTCGTGCCTAAGATTTGATAGGACACACAACAAATATCTGCACAGCTGCCTCCCTCTTTCTTCTTCTTCCCTCTGCATCTTCTGGCTGATGTGTTTTCCTGCTTTTTCTGGCGCCTCTCACAGAGAATTCAGGTTGGCACCATCACACACATTGGTCACAGCGTGCCAACACTTCTGCTGGCCGTAGGACACACACACACACACACACACACACACACACACACACACACACGCGCGGTGCGCCTCCTCTCACGTCCTGATGGCCACAGATGTAGCGGTGACCAGCACCATCTCCACCAGGTGTTGCTTTATAGCTGTGTCACTTTGAGCCTGACTCCATCTGCCACAGTCAGCGGGCGAAAATAAATAAATAAACACAAAATGAACAAAATCAAACAATCCAGAAAACAAACAGCTTTTCACAGCAGGGGCACATGCGCACTCGCGCGCAACAGACACACTCAGTGTGAAACGGTGGATAAAGTGTGTTTAAAGATGTGCTGTCATGGTTTCAACATCACGCACACACCACAGCAGAGTCCGATCCACTGACTTCTCCAACATGGCGGCAGTGGAGAAGCGAGTGGCTGCACCTCTGGTGTCTTTCTATTCCCCTGCAGTTAACAAGCATCGTATCTCCCCATGTCACCTTTATAGAGCTGCGGTGCGGCAGAAACAGCCCTTCTCTCAAATCAGAGTTAACTGTACATTTCCCAGATCTCATTCAAAGGTGGCGCCTCTCGGAGACAGTTATTAGTATTGGCATGAGCGCGGCTTTGCCTGTTTTCTAGTAATCATTGTGTAATCATAATTAATCAATGTTGTTGACTGGGGATTTGAGTCACATTTCTCCTTTAGCATTGTTTAGGCTTAGCGATCCGTCATTCCACCAACAGGTAATGTGATCGCCCAGGAAACGGGCGGCGCAATTCGATTTGTGTTGAACAGCGGGGCGTGTTTTTCTCCGCTTGAATTTTTAATCACGTCGTTCTATTTGGGAAAACAGCTGCCTCGACACGGTGTTCCGGAGAGTTAAAGGTCGACCCCAAAAGGTGATCGAGAGATGCCGACGCTCATCAGCGGCTCATGCATATTTATGCCTTATTTAATGATATGTAATGAGAGGGTGTCTTTGATCTGCACCGTGCTTCTTAATCAAGAGCTGGGAGGATTCCTCCAGTCGACCAAAGGCAATTTCATGTGATATCTGAGATGGAGAAGGATCAGCTCGGATTTCTTATTATTACCCGTGTTGATGGGCGTGGCTTCAGAATGATGAACTGAGTTCAGGTTGTGCGCGCGTGGCCTCGATTGGTCAAAACATGACTCGGCAACCGAATCGGTCGGATGTCGTATCTGCTGCTCCACTGTTTGTGTCTGTGGCCTGGAAACACCTTGGCTACCCATTTGGCTCTAGTGCTACTTTGGAGTCTGACTCAGCACTTTTGCTTTTCCATCACCTGAGCACCTCAAACGGGCGCCACGCCAATCACCGACTCGTTACCGGTGTACAGCCGGGAACCCTACGTCAGAGGTGAGGCTGAGGTGAGGCTGAGGTTAGGCTGAGGTTAGGCTTAGGTTAGGCTGAGGTTAGGCTGAGGTTAGGCTTAGGTTAGGCTGAGGTTAGGCTGAGGTTAGGCTGAGGTTAGGCTGAGGTTAGGCTGAGGTTAGGCTGAGGTTAGGCTGAGGTTAGGCTGAGGTTAGGCTGAGGTTAGGCTGAGGTTAGGCTGAGGTTAGGCTGAGGTTAGGCTGAGGTTAGGCTGAGGTTAGGCTGAGGTTAGGCTGAGGTTAGGCTGAGGTTAGGCTGAGGTTAGGCTGAGGTTAGGCTGAGGTTAGGCTGAGGTTAGGCTGAGGTTAGGCTGAGGTTAGGCTGAGGTTAGGCTGAGGTTAGGCTGAGGTTAGGCTGAGGTTAGGCTGAGGTTAGGCTGAGGTTAGGCTGAGGTTAGGCTGAGGTTAGGCTGAGGTTAGGCTGAGGTTAGGCTGAGGTTAGGCTGAGGTTAGGCTGAGGTTAGGCTGAGGTTAGGCTGAGGTTAGGCTGAGGTTAGGCTGAGGTTAGGCTGAGGTTAGGCTGAGGTTAGGCTGAGGTTAGGCTGAGGTTAGGCTGAGGTTAGGCTGAGGTTAGGCTGAGGTTAGGCTGAGGTTAGGCTGAGGTTAGGCTGAGGTTAGGCTGAGGTTAGGCTGAGGTTAGGCTGAGGTTAGGCTGAGGTTAGGCTGAGGTTAGGCTGAGGTTAGGCTGAGGTTAGGCTGAGGTTAGGCTGAGGTTAGGCTGAGGTTAGGCTGAGGTTAGGCTGAGGTTAGGCTGAGGTTAGGCTGAGGTTAGGCTGAGGTTAGGCTGAGGTTAGGCTGAGGTTAGGCTGAGGTTAGGCTGAGGTTAGGCTGAGGTTAGGCTGAGGTTAGGCTGAGGTTAGGCTGAGGTTAGGCTGAGGTTAGGCTGAGGTTAGGCTGAGGTTAGGCTGAGGTTAGGCTGAGGTTAGGCTGAGGTTAGGCTGAGGTTAGGCTGAGGTTAGGCTGAGGTTAGGCTGAGGTTAGGCTGAGGTTAGGCTGAGGTTAGGCTGAGGTTAGGCTGAGGTTAGGCTGAGGTTAGGCTGAGGTTAGGCTGAGGTTAGGCTGAGGTTAGGCTGAGGTTAGGCTGAGGTTAGGCTGAGGTTAGGCTGAGGTTAGGCTGAGGTTAGGCTGAGGTTAGGCTGAGGTTAGGCTGAGGTTAGGCTGAGGTCAGGCTTAAGTTTCATCTCATGTCGAGTTGTGTAGATTAACATGTATTTCAGTTTCAGACCCTGCTTTTGAAGCATCACCAGTGACATCAGCCCCACAGACGTTTAGCACTCACTGTGATTTTGTCAGAATATGAATAAAGATTGGACACACCCTTTCCTTAGCGAGCTCTGTACGGGATTGGACGAGCTGTGCTGAACAGCTGGAGCTGGTTAATGAGCTAAGGACGGGCCGATGGAGGGTTTCGGTTTGGGAACAGAACCAAGTACCTGAGGCCACAACAACACTGTAGTTGTCTTGGAAGCCACTGTCTGCTTTCATCTTCTCCCTCTCCTCGTGGTTCTTCTTCTCCTTGTCCTCCTTCTGCTCGTTGATGAGCTTGGCTGTGATGCTGGGTGTGTCTGTGAGGACGACACCATTACCAGAGGCAGTCGTTTTTCATCGCATATATTCATGAGCAGATACTGTCTCTTACGGTCTGCATGGTTAGGAAGTGGGCGGAGCCACATTCTATCCTCCGTGATAAGACCACCAGAGATTATCGGGTGAAAATAAGCCTCACCTAGCAGTGTCATTGAAACGGCTGAGAAATGACAACATTCATCTTTCACACTGTGCAGGAGAGAACACGGACATGTGCAATAACAGCAACTACGGGTCCTGGTGTAATAAAGTGGCAAAGTCTCTTTGAGCTCAAATGACTGAAAAAGCATTTTTCAATATTCTTTAGGACATCACCCGAGTGACATCAGCACACATTTCAACAAACAACCATCATTTACATCTGAACCGATGGAAGCTTCAACAGGAGTAACGCACGCACACAACTGTGGAATCCAACCTGTTTACTTATGAAGAAGGTGAGCTGTATGAAACAGGTTTACAGCTGACTCACTCTGTCCCAGCCTAAACTCTCTCTTACTTTGATCTTTTCTACACAGGACAGAGTTTTCCCACTCGTTCTGCTGTGGGTGATGAAGACGTTGCCATGGAGACAGATCAACGAACAAACAACCATTTCATGTGGCTGGAATGAAAAAGCAGCTGTCCCGCCCTCGGTGTGTTTTAGCTTCCACCTCAGGAGGTGTGAGCGCGAGTCAACCCTGATGAGTTCCTCTGCGTCTCTGTCCAAATGAAGGTTTCACAGCGCTCCTGAGGAGGATCTTACACTTCACGGACAGAGAGGAGCCGCACATTCTTCACTGAGCTCGGCTGGTGTCTCCTGTCAGAGCTGCACCTCACCCTCCCTCTGACTCCAGGCCGAGCTTCATCACCGCGCTCACAGCTGGAGGCCGAGCGCTTTGCTGGACACTTGACCACCAACAGAAACCGGCATTCTACAGGTCCTCTCCTTCACTCTGCTCATGTCCAGATGTTTTACTGCTCTGACTCACATTCACTTATTCAACCACATTAAGTGCTTCTATTTAAAGCGGCCTCGAATCAGACATCCCATCCACACACCATTAACCGCTGCGTCATCACACCCCATTTGGCACTCAGTGTCTCGCCCAAGGACAATTCAACATTTGGACAGAAAGAGGAGAGGATCAAACTCCCAACTTTTTGGAATCATAGCCCCGCCCCCAGCACTCGTGGCACTGGTGTCAGTTTGAGTTCAATATTTCCAGACTGGAACTCACCAGACACCCGGTCCAGGACCTCAGCCAGCGTGGTGGAGATGGGCAGATGGAGGGTTCGGTACTTGTGTCCGGCTCCGTACATGGGATGCTGGATCATGTGGCTTGTGGCATTGATGCGTCCTTTGTATAACTGAGGACAGAGGAAAGTAAGATGAGCTCAGGAAATGAACCATTCAAACAAACATGTTTCATACAGAGATAGAGAGCAATACTGTGTAACTCTGGTTATTGGGTGTTTACAGTGGATCTATCCAACTCCACTCCAGTCGGACTATTTCTTTAGATGAATACGATCACGAGGAACTGGATGAATGGATTTGCTTTGTCCTGATGAGAATCAGAACATGAAACGATCTAAAAATAAATTCTGCTAAAGGTCCACGTCTGTGTCTTCAGTCCAACAACTCGACTAGATTTCATTTTGAAGCACAGTGATGGAGGCAGTGCTGGAACAAGCAAACATCAGCACCGTGATGCTGTCCGAGGAGCAGCATCACGTGGTCAACACCTATACACAATATCATGGCCATCATCAGACTGTTCTGCCTCAAACTACTACACTGCCCCCTTGTGGTCACAGATCAACATCAGTCATTTAGATCTGGTTCCACATTCGTTTATGCTGCCAATCCCAGAATATGATAAAGGACTACAATCCAAAGTCTGAGGTTTATCTACATCTTGTTCCATCTCCTCAAATGTTACATTCGTAAGTACATGGGAGTGTGTAAGCAGAATACATTGTTAGCACGGATGGAGTTTGAGTGGTGATGGTTTACAGAGATGAGACACCTTGAAGTTCAGCGGTGTGCGCGGCTTCAGAGACACAGCTGATCAAACAAAGCTCCATCAGTGTGAACGCTGGGAGTTTGATGTGGAAGTGTGCCACCATGAAAGCATTAGAGACTTGGGAAGAAGCAGCTGTATCTGCCCTGATTATACGCGTCCACATGTCATTCGTGCTTTGAGAGTGAAGTTAGCGTCTCTGTAAGACTGCACACAAAGACAAAGTCAATTGAACTGGCATTTCATCTCTCATCTGAGGAAGAGGAAGAGCTGCTGTTCATCACCAGAGGAGGTGAACCCACCGGACAGGGAGACTGTAGGAAGACGGTGACCTTTTCGTCCTCGAGCATGAGTTGCAGGAAAAGTCGTCGGATGAAGCCTGAGATGTTTCCAGAGATGGGCACGTTACCTCGCTGAGGTGCAGACTGGAAGAGCTCACAGAGAACCTGAGCATGGAGAGCAGTTACCACACATACAGCGTTATAATATAATGCACAGTTCCCACCACATGAAGATATTCAGCTACACGCTGTGAAAAACAAAGTGAGGAGGTGAGGAGGAGACCTGTGCCATGAGCCGCTGGTTGTTGGGGTGGCAGGAGATACACTGGAGGAAGAAGGCCACAGTGGCATTCTCCAGAGCCGTCCTCTGCTGGGTGGTGAGTCCTCCCGCTTGGCCAGAAGAGGCCAGAGAGAAGCGTGACCCTGACGGCTGAGTCTGAGGCGGCGGCGCAGCTGCTGTGGACCCGGGTCGCAGAGGCGGACAGCTCGCGTTGGCACCGGCACTGGCACTGGAGTGGCACAGCAGGAAAAGCAGTGCCGTCCACAGGGGGTTGACCTCGGGGCCACCTAACCAGTCCTTCATGGCGTGACTGTTACCTACTTCGATGAGGAAGCGGAGCACGGGCGCAGCCAGCTCTGGAGCCAGGGGCGTGCGGCTCTGCGGGGAGGAGGGGGAGGAGTGGTAGTGGTGGTGATGGTGTCTGCGCTCGGCCTGAGCGGCGGGCAGAGGGAGGTCGGCGCTGGCCAACAGGCCCACGCAGAACTGGGCCAGGCTGCGGACCAGCAGCGAGGGTAAGCCCGAGTCCAGCAGCTGCTCGATGGCTCCCGGCGACTGGGAGGCCGCCGCCAACGTGGTCAGCTGGGACTCGGACAGATTGGTGGGGCATCTCGCGTGCTTGGAGTCGTCCGTGAGTCCCGAGGCACTGGTGTTGGCGTCGTGCTGCTTTTTGCCGTCGTCCGTCATGGAGAGACGACAGTGCTGGGCCTGAGAGTGACTGGCGTTGGACACGGAGACGATCCCCATCCAGGACATGAGCAGGGTGAAGTAGCTGGGGTGGATGTGACACATGGAGCACAGCAGACTGTCCACAGCCTTCTTCAGCACGATGTTACTCGGCAGGGACATGGACCAATTATACAGCAGCCTGGAGGAGAGGACGGTAAAGTGAGTTACAGATTCAAAGGGCGACATCATCTGCTTTGTGTCCCATTCATTCAGCGGGTGGGAAAATCTGAGATCCTGACGTCATTATCATGAAGCATGACGGCTCCTCTATTCAACCCGCGTGGAACATTATGTCTGTGACACGGAGTGAGAAACCTCCAACACCGTGAACAGCACCACATCAGGGATCAGTTTGTCCATGAGCAGGCAGACCAAGACGCCGCGCACTCACATGACTTGGCTGAGCTCATTTACAGAAACGTCTTTTCTCCATCACCAAATTCAACCGCTTTAAATGACATGGCCCATTTTTTCCTTTCTATTGATTTGATTTCATTCTTTGTGCATAAGAGACAATACATTCATCACATCGCTCTTCACAAGGTGAATGAGACGACAATTAATCTGTGTGTGTGTGTGTGTGTGTGTGTGTGTGCGCGCATTTAACCTTGTGCTGCTCGGCTGTTTAATCTCAATGTTTAACTCATGTTTGATTTGTTGAGAACAAACATGGGCATTGTCAGACTGATGCAGTTTTATTTGAAAGTGGATTTGACTGAGACGGACATTGTGAATATTTCCGGTTTAAACCTCAGATGAACGCAGCCATCATGGATAAAGAACATATCTGGGATCAGGTCCCTCCAAGCACATCCAGAGATCCAAAGACACACGATCATGTGAATGAATATGTCCTGGGCCATATTTGATCAAAACAACAGAGTTCTTAGTGAAGCAAATGATGTGGTGAATTGGATTCTTATTTCAGGTCTTTCCAATGGAAGCAATCATTTCCTTCTCTACTGATGGAACACGGAGATGAAGGGCTGAACTCACTCAAAGAGCTCCCTGTTGAGCAGAGCGGGGAGGTCATAGTCCACCGGCAGCTCGTAGCTGTGCCACAGGATGGCAGCCACACAGTGGAGGTGAGAGGGTGAGGGCATGAGAAGCCCATACTCCCTCAGAGAGGAGGAGGAGGACCCAGGGCTGGGCCCCGTGTATCCCATGGGGCCACTCATTTTGTGGGATGCCACTCGTGAAGAGTCGTGGACCCACTGGAGCAGAGCCTGGATCCTGGAGGGTGAAGGAGGTGCAGAGGAAGCTCAGATGAATGACTCCGTGAAGTCAAAGAGAGTGTAAGGACAACGCTCTTCAAACCGAGGGAAGAGTGAAAACAGAACGTTACTGTACCGGTCTTTGGTTCCTGAGTCCTGTGTGGTGCCGAGCTGGTACAGAATATCAATGGTGGAGTCTGAGGAGAGACCGTTCAGTCGGCCGAACAGCAGAGGACTGTTCAGATCTACAGAGAGAGGCGGAGACCACCGTCAGGAGGGGACGTACGCTGGCTTCATTATCTTTGAAAGCCTGGAGCCGACGTCAAACTGCACATTTTAAATCCTTGTTGATCAATGTTTGAGTAGATTAGAAGACTTTGTCTGGATTACGGGATTGTTATCTGGGTGTTTCTAATAGACAACTCTACACATTCAGATTTGATGGAGCATCTCTGAGGTTCCTGAGGAACCGGTGAGACTTACTGGCCGGGTCAGTGCCAGAGGCAGCGCAGTTCCTCAGCAGGATGTCGATGAGCTTGAGTCCGATGCGTGTGGACTGCAGACCGATCTTCACCAGCACCGCCTCGATGTTGGGCGAGTGCATGCCACAGTACGGGGACATGAGCAGAGCCGCACAGGTCTGCAGCAGGTTGGCGGTGGGAGCTGCAGCGCTGGCCATCATGGCCTCCAGGTCACTGACGTGCGTCAGGCAGTGGTGGAGGAGTCGCAGCCATCCAATGCTGCACAGAGGGAGAGAGGAGGTCACGCCCACAGCTCACACATGTGGTCATCATCACAATACAGGATGAAGATGGCCGTACCTGGTTTTAGACACCTGGTCCTCAGAGGGCAGGAAGGGGTTGTTGACAGTTGCAGAGGAAGTGTTACCAAACGCCGTCAGGCCCAACAGTTTGATCTGAGACAGACCCAGGGTGTTGGCGTCCCGAGGGCGGTGCAGCCTCAGGCACACGGCCGAGGCCACCTCCGCCTTCACCAGCTGAATCTTGATGTAGGTCAGGCCGCTGGTGATGACGGGCGTGGAGAGGGGCAGCATGTTGACCCCGTCAGCGCTGATCTCCACCGAGACCGAGGACGGGCAGGCTGTTCGACAGAGACAAATCATACACTCTTTCAAAACGGTGGGTTGTCTCAGATCTACAGACCACTTCACGTTAAGAACAGGAAGCGGCTGTTTGAATTGTTAGAGTATAAACATCACGACTCACTGGCCAGAGAAGCCAGGTGGGGCTGGATGTGCAGCTCCTTCAGCAGCACCGCAGCAGGAAGGTGGATGGTGAGGTCACACCACGCCTCCTCCGGCAGGAAGATGTAGGACCAGGCTGCTGAGCGGGCGCGTCGGTGGGGGGGCGTGGCCTGGAGGAGGACCTCGGCTGGCTGTGCAGTGGGACTGCTGGATGTGATTGTGCCTATGAGGAGAGACGTTTACATTTAGCAGAGAAACACTAGAATTCTTCTCCTCATTCAAAGATGATGTGGATGGGTGTAACGTTGAGCTCCAGCTCAGTCACCTAAAGGGGCAAAGTTGTGGAGTCCCTCAGCGTTGTCGGGCTCTGACGTCATCACTCTGGCTTTCAGGTTTCCATCCGCCGTCTTTCCAGGACCCGAGTCCAGGAACTTCATGATGGTGGACACCATGCTGCGCGCTGTGTTCACTATGGCCCGGGTGCTGGTCACCATGTTGTTGCAGATCAACTGAACACCACCTGGTCAGGGACAGAGGAGGAACCTGTCTTAACATCCCAGGTTTCCTCATGATTTCCACTCGGCTTTCAGCAGATTGTCTGGACCATCTCCTGAGGAGCTACATGAGTAGAGAAGAGAAATGTCCCGGTTCTAGACGCAGGAATCCTCTGTTGGACCTTCTCCTGCTGCTCGTCTAGAATCACTTCTTTACAGAGACGGAGCAAATGGCTGTGACTCCAACAGAGGATGCAAATAAACACACCACTGTACTTTCCCTTTCCATGGCACTTTCTATTTGTAATTGATTGTGAAGAAAACATAAAAGTAAAATGTGTTCCTCTGTGAAATTTGAGTTGAAGACGAATCAAAGTGAAACAATTCGAAGGAAGCATAATGAGGTCTTCGCTTACCCATATCATGGAAAGCCTTGAGAGCCTCGCTGGTGTCCAGCACTCTGAGGATGAACCACAGAAGAGGCTCCGACAGCTGACACGTGGACAGCGAGCCCTGACGAACACAATTCTGATTCAGTTCTTGCAGAAGCGTTTCAGAAGCGGTTTGTTGAAGCCGACTCTCACCTGCCTCCCCATGTATCCACAGGCCATGTAAGTGAGGATGGGCTGTAACATGACCTGCACCGAGGTGGCCCTCTTACTGAGGGTGGTGAGGATGGTGAAGAGACCATCACCCACTGAGATGGCATCCAGACCCCCGTGGAAGTTCTCATGTTTGGTCAGATGAAGACCACTGGCTCCTGGAGACCAAAGAAACATGGATCAGAAGTGACTCAAACTTTGATCCTCCTTCCACCTGAATAATCTGGTTATGGGGCATAAGGACAGACTTTTAGATGGAATGCAGACGATGTGGCCCCGGGAGCAGGGTTGCTCTTACCTATGATCATAGCCATGGCACTGCTGTTACACTGGCCCAGCGCCGACAGGATCTGGCTCATGATCTGCTGATTGGCCAGCACCAGGTCAGCCACGCCGGCCGGAGGACCCGGACTGGACGAGGATCCGCCGCTCACACTCTCTTTGCTTCCACAGACCTTCTCCTCGTCCGACACGCTGCTGTCAGTGGCTCCGCTGCAGGCCGGCGGCAGGCGTCCGCTGAACTCTCGGTCTCCGGACAGAGGCAGCTGCACCAACACGTTGACCAGTTTGAGGAGGTCGAACATCAGCTGGTCCCGTGTGGTCTCTCCGCACACGGCCTTGGCATCTCCGGGACGGATGATGTTGGCAAACAGCCCCCCGAAACACGCCCGGGCCCCCACAGAGCTGTCGGAGCCGCTGCGGGACACCACCTTATCAGAGCAGGTGATGTAGTGATGCACTAAGAACGTGATGGACTCGATGACGGAGGAGATGGTGGCCACGGACACCACCTCAAAGTTCTGCTCCAGAGTAAACTCCAGCAGCTTCACCTGGGCATCCAGTGGACCCTGGCCCGACTGGAACGGACCCCTGAGGAGAGAAGACGTCGGATTGTCTCTCTGGTCTACGTGACAAAATGACACTGTAAAGCCGACAAAAACAAAGGCTACCTTTCAGTGGACAGGATGTGCATAAGCTTCAGCAGGAACTCGCTGAACATCTGCGGACAGGTGGAGGACAGGTGGACCTGCAGGCGGCTCAGGAACTCGTGCATGGCCTGTGTGGCGGTGGGTCCCACCTGAGAGGTGTGCTGACTGGTCCCGTTGGAGCTGGTTCCGGACAGGAAGCGAACCAGGACATGGACCAGGGTGGGATCAGACACCATTTGCTGAGCTGTGCTGTCCTGAGAGCTCATCCCGCTGCTGGAGGCTGAAAGTTCAAACGCACCGATTACACAAAGGTCACAAGGTCACACATCAACCGTTCATCTCACATGTACTTTCTTATACAGAGTCTTTGACTTTCACTTTTTCACCTGACACAGCAGACTATTATTAAAAGTGTGTGTGGCTTGAATTCCAATCCTTCATTGGGTATTTGTTTTTAAGAATGATATTGCACAAATGAAGTCACCTTGTAGACACATAAAACGTTGTAATCCATCACAGTTGTTGATGTTACTGTGGTAATGAATCTTTGAGCGGGAGCGGTTTGTTCATCAGTGAGATGAGCGTTCAAGGAGGCTCTCAGCTCAAAACAGGATCTGCATGATTCAAACATGGGCCATATTGTAAAAAAGAAGAATGAGACTGCGGCTGTAAGCCCGATATGTGTTGAGGCTAAATGTAGCTCCAAAATGGCCGAGTCAGGACAAATCTCCAACAGTGGACATGTCAGACCTCATCTGGTGAGACATCATTCACAAAGCATTTCAGCGCTTCTATTCCCGTCACGTTTCACTGTATCACTTGATTCACTCGCTGCTGCTCACGTCCACCACACCAATGAACACTCATTCACAGTCATGGACGGAACCCGTCCGAGCATTGATACTAAACCCTGAGAGCTTCAGAGTGATACTGACCACAGGCAGACATGTTGGTCATGAGAGTGAGAGAGTGCAGCACCAGACACCAGGTTCTGAGGGAGGTGTTGGGGTACCAGGCCAGGACGGTCAGGAAGCTGCTGATGGAAGCTGAACACACACAAACAGTGAAAATCCAAACCTCTGAAGTTCTGAATCACAGGTGCTTAGTGAGAGGAGGAGGTCCTGACCTTGGTTGAGCGGGATGGTGGGAACTCTACTGGCATTGAACAGGAAGATGTCTGAGCCGCTCTCCTCGCTGCTGCCGGAGCAGGTGTTGAGGCTGAGGGTCAACCACAGCTGCAGCAGGGACTCCAGCTGGGGGACGACACACAGGCTTTACACATGCCGTTCTGTCGTTTTTACAAATGTTCCAGGATGATGTCATCAGGACTGAGTCAAATCAGAAAAACACTCAGTACAGAGGTTCCACGTTCAACACGGGAGAGGAGGAGGAGGTGAGGAAGAGAAGGTGACTCGGCTCGTGTCTCTGAAAACCTAAGACCAAGACTCTATTGATTCAAACCTTTGTCTGGTTAAATATAAAAGGTGCAGGCTGGAAGATGTGGTGACCTCTAGAGGTGAAGTTACATGTTGCATCCATCACCTCACCCTTCTGAACATGCAGGGAACTTATGGTCGACTTCAGTTGTCAATAAACTCAAAAGATGTTTAGTGTGTCCACTCTGGGCTGCTGTAAAACATGGCGGCCCCCGTGGAGAGGAGCCGCTCCTCATGGGGTCAGTCGTCTCGTTCTTGACCTGGACGGTGGCTGATCTGCCGCGTGGTTGTCTGTCCTGCTCTGGGCCGAGGGTTTGCAGACGGCGAGCTGCCTGCACTCTGCGGATCAAGTGCGGGCTGGTCGGTTGCTAGCAGGCGCATTTGGTTGAACATTCCTTTGATGTCTGAGGTGCTATGATCTTGCTATGGTACGTTGCCTATGATAAGTTGCCTGTGATGCGCTCCGGGGCGCCGCGTGGACTTTCGTACAGTAACGACAACAATAAAACATTTAGGTGATTATAAATTCATGAAAATGACAATATGTGATAGTTGAGTAAAAGTGACAGAAATGTCACACACTGCACCTTTAATGTGCTATGTGATGGTGTAATTCTACTGTGGCATGGCATTTCACGGACGTCAGAGTGTTGGGTTATTGGGTCCAAACAGTCCTGACCTGTACGTGGTGCACCTGCAGCATGGAGAAGAGCTTATTGAAGCAGGCGCTCAGCATGGGGATGGACGAGGGCTGGATCATGAGGCCGCCGGCTGGAGGAGAACCTCCTCCGTGCAGAGCTCTCAGCAGGGAGTCATCGGTGCCATTGGAGTTCTGGCTCACTGAACAGCCGGGACACAAAAGTCTGAATTAGTGCTGAAAGGACGGAGGGAATACGAGTGGGACGGCCGTCCTGCTCGGCTGGGTGTGGTTACCTGTGGATGAGCTGGAGGTGAGCGCCTGGAGGATGGAGTCCGCCTGAAGAGTCGCCATCATTTTCAGCATCAGCTCCGCCTGCTGCTCCAGACCCACCTCTAACCGAGCATCCAGAGCTGCAGCGCACAGGACAGGAGGATGAGGGTGAGGCTTGAGCACACGGGGAGTGAAGTGTGCTGCCTCCAGTCTTTACTCACCCTGAGACACAGACACCGACACACTCTGTGAGCCAGGCTTCTCAGCCGCCACCGGAGGTTTGGCCACTGGGATTCCAACCCCTCCGATGTACGGGTTGTACCCGTACGTGCCATAGTCAGCGCCCCAGTAGTCATACCAGGTGCTGCTTATAGGCTGAGGAGAAACCAGAGCAAAGATGATGAGTCATGCTAAGGTCAGCAGACCATGACTACATTTTCTTTACGATTGCAAATCCACACTATAATGAGGACAGGGTTCCACCCGAGGTCAAATGTCAGATATTCAACAATACAGGAAGTTATGATACAGTCTTTGACTCTTTCAGCCCGACACAACACAAGTGTAAACTAAGACAGTAGCAGAACTGTCCGGAAATGAAATGTACTACTTCGCCTCAACAACTAAGTGTGATTGTTTGAAGAATGTGCCGTATGAATTTAGATGAAACTAATGATAAAAGTACTGTACATTTTAATAATCATTGGTCATGTTTCTCAAACAATAACTATCTTTACCCACAACATCCATGTCATTCATTTGATAAACACGTTGGCATTCAGTTTTCTATTCAAGAATATTCGATAAAGGACAACTATCCCGATTTCTCAAATGGCTTTTAATGTTATCTTATTATATCAATTGTTCTTGATATAATCAGGTCATGGGAAAAACCAAAGAAGAATGAGGATACTGGTGCGCACATACCTTAAACACTTTGGCGGCGAGTGGATCTTTTTCCAAATCAATATCTAAAGGATCAATATCAACATCCATCAGGTCTTGTAGCAAGTCAAAGTCTATGTCTTTTTCTTTTTCAAGAGATGAGAGAGGTGGAGCACCTTTGGATAATGAAAACAGCTTTAATATTATCAGGTAAGCACATTTGAAAAATATATAGACAATAAAGTATTTCTTTGGCGCTACACTGGGAGATCTGAATGCTGATAGGTCAGCTGGTTCTCTCCTGAAGCTGAGGCACAACACAAATAACACACGGATGGAGTGCAGAAAGAAAACGATATCATCTTCGAGAACATTTTCCAGAATGCTTCAGAATCAACAACAACCATCTGCTGATCACTCCAACAGGTGGAACATGCAGCTGTGAGAGAAGAGGGACGTTTGAGCACAGAAACTCTGGATGGAAGGAGGATGGACAGAGTGTGGAAGGGACAGAACAGACCAGCGCACTGTGAGACAGCCAGGGGGAGGTGGGATGTAGTACCTGCAATGATATCAGGCACCAGGGCCTCATCTATGCTCTCTACCAGCGGGATGGGTGCCGGCTGAGAGAGGGAGTCATCTGGATCCGCCCCCACCGACGAGGAGGACGCCCCCGCCTCCTCGCCCACCACCACCTCATCCATGATGTCCAGAGAGCCGGGGGACAGCAGTTCGCCTGGAGATTTACAAATGACCGCATCATAGTGACATTTCGACTCGATAACGGTACGATGGGTCAAAGCAAGTCCGTTATTGATTGCAACTTAACTTAGAGCTGCAAAACATCGACAAAGTCTTTACAGATGGATCCTGTCAATGGTCCTTTAAGACACAGACACCTGCATGTTCTGAACAACTGATTCTTTTACTGGTACGACCTCATATGCGAGTGCACACACCTGCCAGAATGTCCTGTAGCATACACGTGAGGGAATACTGAGCCCAGGCTCCGCCCCAGGAGATGTCCCCTCGGTTGAAGTCCGTCCCCACCAGCAGGAGCAGCAGGCGCTCCAGCTGATGCTCCGACACCACCTCACACAGGTGGATTGTGGGTCTTGTGGCATTGGCTATTCTGGCAAGAACCTGTCGGGGTTAGACAGGCGTGAATGTGTGATCGTCAGCAGCACGGTATGTTCAGATCCATGCATTCGGGAAGCACGTGTGGAGGTCTTTGGGTGGTTACCTTGCAGACAAAGAGCAGGAGGTCAGCGTGACAGGTGAAGTCCATGGAGAGCAGGAAGAGCGCCAGCTTCTGCACCACAGAGATGCAGCGCTCATGGGACAGCGTGAAGGGCAGAGGTTCTACTTCTGGAGCTTCTTTGGATGTTGGAGACTCAGTATCCAACGTGGACCGGGGCCATTCGGCCGTCCTCCGCAGACGGATCAGGTCTTTAAAGTGCTGGATATGGAAACATGGGACATCTGACTCGGCCCTGCTACTCATCAACATCACCAGACTCATTAAACACTCCATTAGAGTTCATCTAGAGTTGAGATATTACTGAGAAGCTGCACAAACACGGCTAATGGAACTAAAGACTGACATCATTCTTTATCTGTTCTCTCACACCACAGCAAATACTAAACTTACAACACATAGCTTGTGTATTTCTGTGGACTCCAAATACAGAACGTGTTTGGAGTAAAACATTCAAAAATCAAACCTTGGACGTGGCTTGTTTGAGCTTGGCCTGTTCCACCAGCAGCTTGTAGGAGGAGCCTTTGTTGCTCTGAATCTTCTCCTTCTCGATTTGTTCCACCAAAGCTTTCTGTTTTGCTTTCAGTAGATTTAACTGCTACAATAAAAAGGGCATGATAAATAAAGGCACTGCAGAGGAGCGTCGCAGAGAGAGGAGGCGCCGCACAAACACATCGATGTGTCCGTGTCAGGCCCGGATGCGGGAGTGAGACACGTTTACCTGCTTGTGATGGACCAGCTGCTTGCGGATCTTGCGCGAGCAGAGTCGGTCCAGGCTGCTGCTGCTTTTAGCCGACCTGCTGGAGTTCTGAGACTGGAGGCTGTTATTGATGAAGCTCCACTGGATACCTGGAGGCCAGGGCAACACTGATCAGGTACTACTACATTTACTGCAGGGTCTCTGCAGCTTTACTGTGGTCGATGTGTACGCGAGGAGGAGGGCTGCAAACCAGTGTCAAAAGCTGTACGTTGTATGATCCTTGGTTTTTCGACAAAAAACCCTGAGGTTTTTGGAGCTGGAAGTGAAGTTTTACCTGTACATGATCTCTCTCGCTCTTTCCCACCAAGGTGCTTCTTCCCACCTGAGGCCTCATCTTCTATACTGGCCACATAGTCCAACAGCCTTGAGACCAGCATCACCACCCAGCTGATCATGGGGATATCTAAAACGCCTGCAAAACACACACTCCTCTGCTTCATTTGTCCTTCATCCAGAAGTCTCATGAATTCATGTATTGTCATTATTGTTATTACATCATTAGGGTGATTGTGTGTCATGTTCAGCTTGAGAGGAAGTGTGGTTTACCTTCTGTCCTGCGCAGGACTGCAGCTTGTGGCTGCTGCAGTGGAGACAGCAGGTTGTCCAGGAGGTTGAGGAGACCCTCCAACACTCCACTGTTACCGAGGGATCTTTGGCCAATGCAGGACAGGAGCATGAACACCCTGAGGAGGAGAGGGAAGGTACTCAGTGATATTTATGACCTGTAACTCAAATAGTTTGTGCACTAGGTTGGAAATTCTAGTTTAGGAGGAGCTGCACTGTGTCCAATGCAACCATTCCACAGAGCCCGTTCAAAAAACTATTAACTGCACCAGTCGTGTAGCAACAGGCAACAAGGAAGAGGCCCATCGTTGACATCCACTTTCCTAAAGTCACACATGATGCACTTTGAGAGGAGGCGTTTTCTGTCAAGCCTCTGCGTCTTCAGTGTTGCCTGTCGCAGCACAAGAGAAATGCATCGCCTTTTGCCGAAACATGCAACGATATGTCGCGACGACAATCATCAACAAATGCATTCTTTGTTATATGTGGAGTCAGACGGAGCCTACCGGTCCTGGGGGAAGATGAGCAGCTGCTCTGAGTTGTAGAGCTCCTGCAGAACATTTGAGAGGAACTGGCCCCACCAGCGCTCGCCACCACAGAGCTGCACCAACAACAGACCGGCGTGGAGGCGAATCTTCGGCGTTCCACTGATGCACAGGTGCTTGAAGAGCTCCTCACAGGCCTGGGCATGAAAAGTACTCTGAAGCACCGAGGGCACGGAGTGGCCTGAAAAGACACAAACGTGAGTGTGTGAATCCACGGAGTGACTCTGCAAACAGAGCCAGCCGTGTGGTGCCCACCATTGTTGGAGTGCAGCAGGCTCAGCAGTGTGTCCAGCAGGTACCGGATGATGGTCCTCAGCTGCTCTGTGGAGGAGCTGAGGACCAGATCCTGGGCCTCCCCACCACCAGCTGAGGGGAGGGACTTGCGGCTGGCGCCCAGTGACACGCGCAGTCGCTGAACAGCGTGGTGAGCCAGGTTGAGCTGCAGCTGCAGCTGGATACAGTCCTGGTAGGCCGAGAAGACTCGCTGGTCCTCTTCTACCACCTTGTCTGGTTTTCGTAAAAAGTACTGGGCGTTGTTGGCGCTGTTGAGAGGCGGCAGGTCGATGTTCTGCAGGAGGGTCTCCAGGCGATGGCAGGCCAGATTATACCTGGTACAAGAAAGAGAGGGGGCAGGGGCATTTGAATCACCTCTCTTGCACACATTCACCTTTAACCCACTTCCATTGACTACCCTCTTGATTCATGAAGGACAAAAATGTCCGCTTCCAAAAAACATTTTTTCTACTTTTTCTGGGGTCTGTTAAAGTTGACCCAAAATATTGACTTCATGGCATTTACAGTTTTTGTGTAGCATTCGATTTAAAATGTACCACCCTCTAAAATCACTAGTGGGCAACAATGTCCCATTGACATTGAAAAAATATATAGAATGATTCACTTGAAAGTACTAACAAATATTTATGGTGTTTAGTTAAGATCTCCAGAGATGACGTTAATCGTTAATTTGATCACTAAACACACACAGGCTTTGTCTCAGTTCAACACAGTGACACGTCATGTGATCTTCTTCACATCTCACCTGCACTGGATGTCCTCCTGCAGCGCCACCATCATGGTTAAATGCTGATCCACCTCCGGCTGACTGGCTGCCTCGCTCTCTCCCCGCAGAGGATCGTGCATCAGCTTCAGCTCGCTCTCCCAGGGCAGGATGTAAGTGTGTCCATAGTAGAATCCCAGAGGAATCTTGGCCCGAGCGTTGGTGCTGCCGTAGCGCCCGATTACAGTGATCTGATGTGGTGAAAGGAAGCGGATACGTCGATGTGGAAAACCAACAAGAGTCATCGTGATGTGTGGCATCGTCACTGACCTTCATGAACCTGCAGACGGGGGGCGGCAGCAGGTCGTGGAGAATGAGGGAGTGAGTGCTGATGTCAGTGGCCACCACCAGCCGGCGCCCGTCCACCTCCTCGCCAAGCGTCCAGATGTCTATGGACAAAGAGGCCAGGTCGCCACAGGTGGGGATCAGAACATCGGTCAGCAGGACGGGACGACCGAAGTCCAGTGTGACAAAACGACGAGCTCCTGGGGAAAAGGTGGGAGGAGATGTTTAAATTTTACGATTCTCTCCAAACAATTACATATATGCAGAAGAGTTAGTGACATTTCCAAGAGGCAACCGGCTGGTTCTTATGAAATACACACCAGAATGCATCCGCTCGATGATGATGGACTGGTGTGGAGGAGGCTGCAGGAAGTGAGATGCCTGAGAAATGGCCAACGCAAGACCACTGCCCATGGGGCTCTGTGGAGAGAGAGAACATCATTATCATGGAGTAGAGAAGAAACTCGAAATGTTTCACTCACTGCAGAGCTTTAAGACACGTGTACTGACGGGTTTGGCCTTCTGTGTGTTCTTGTGAGCCGACAGGTTGACGGGTCCGGGTTCCATCATGGAGCCGGGGAACAGGTGAGCCAGCTCTGCACTGAAGGCCGTGGACACGGCCTCGTTGGGCGGCGTGAGGGGAGGGGTCATGAAGAGAGGCGTGGTTTTGGGCGTCGGGGGGATGACGTCAGAGGGGTGGATGAAGAAGCCGGGGGTGGAGGAGGGGTTGGAAGGCACAGAGTTGTGGATGGGTCCCACGCCAGAGGCGGCGGCGGCGGCGGCGGCAGAGGTGGTCTGATGCAGCTTGGCCTCCAGCTTGGCTTTCTGTTCTCAGCAGGGACGGAGACGTGGTGGTTGTGAGAGAAGGTACGACAAAACAACAACACAGGGAGTCTGGGGCATTTCTTCCGGACAAACACTGCATGTTTTATATGGTGCAGTGCAAAAAAGTGATGTGTGTGTGTGTGTGTGTGTGTGTGTGTGTGTGTGTGTTTCACCTGTTGTTGCAGCTTCATGAGCTGCTGCTGTTTCTCCTGCAGAACCTGCAGCTGCTGCTCGGCCGACACCATGGCGTGGGACAGTGACTGCAGCGCCACCTGGGCGGCAGAGCTCAGAGCCGTCGAGGCTTCGCCCACTGTTCCCGAGGACAGGCCGCCCACTGCCGGGGTCACGCCGAACGTACTCACTGCAGTGAGAGAGGCAGGTTCAGACACTGACACAGCCAAAGGTGAACCAATTCAGCGGAAGACGATGCCCACCGGTGAACATGCTGGCGTCGTCTCGTTCCACACGTGTTCCATCACTGGTGGAGATGCAGGTAAAGTGCAAAGGCTCCACCTCCAGGAGTCCTGTCAGTGCTGTGAAGCTGCCCTCTGCTGCAGCACAGCTGCTGACCTTCCCGTTACCTGCAGGACACACACGCATGACAAACATCGCATTCCAAACTACAGGGAGGAACATTTGGCAAAGCCTCAAAACACATTTTCATGTGTGAATTAGGTGACTTTAAGAAAGTCTGTGTGTGCATATATACACAAAGTACACCTGCACACATTTGACCTCCGGCGGAACATGGACGATATAGTTTTGCGATATAATCTTGATCGATACATCTGGGTCTGGTCAACAATAAGGGAGGTGTCCCTTAAATACATCAACCTGTCTGTCGAGCACAGACGTGGTGCTGCTAAGAGGTTCCAGATGTACTGTTCCAGAAAGAAGCTGGAATAAGTGAAAGCATCCTCAAGAGAGGATGTGTGATGAAAGAGAGGGAGCTGCAAGATATGACACTAAGTTAAATACAAGGTAAGTTTGTCCCATTTCATCCATAGTCCACAAATCGAAAAACATTAGCGCATACCTGAAAGAATGTCCGAGAGGTCGATCTCATCCGATTGGACACCGATGCTGCTGTTGAAGGCATTCTTACAGGAGGAACCACTGACCTCCAGGTCAAAGAGCACCGGGTCAAAGGGAGAGCTGTACAGACCATACCTGAAGAGGAGGGAGGAGCTTATGTTTTATTTATTAGGAGTCTCTGACACGGTCACTTCTAGATCGTACGCCTTTCCATTCATCGTCAGCGCTTTGAATGACTCGTGGCCACAGAACATGTGTGCTGATGAATAGGTACCTGGTCTGCAGCAGTGCCTCCAGTGGAGTGAGGCGGTCCTGCAGCTGTCGAGAGATGGCGGTGAGAAGGGAGGCACAGGCCGTGCTGCAGCCTGCCAGGTCCTCCTCCTTCACATAGTTCAACAACACAAAGTACCAGAACACCGAGCCTGACGGCACACAGAGGAGGGACGGATCAGAACACGACACCCACGGGTTAAAGGGGTGTTCCGTAGAGCTCTTCGGTTACTCACCACCTGTGGCTGCTGCAGGTAAGTAAGGCATATTGTCCAGCAGTGACTTCAAGAGACTCACACCAAAGCCCTGCTGACTTGGCTCTCCTTTTCCATTGCTACAGTAAGAAAGAAAAGAGGAGCACATTCAAAAGAAAATCCTTCATGACTTGCTTTACTTCATCTAGGGTCAAACTACAGCAGTGCAACAACTCATATTATAACGCCATCGGCCTAAGAAGCGCAATCATCGTGTTACTGACCTAATGCAAAGTGCAAGAAAGCGAGCGCACTTGTGCGCGATGCTGCGTCCGGCCTCGAAGAAGCACACCCGAACGATATCCGTTAGACGAGTGCGGGTCTTTGCCAGCAGCCCCTCCTTTCCTTCCCTCAAGCTAAAGAGAAGACACAGAACACGTCAGTGTTCAGAGTGGGAGTGGAGGGTTTGCGCTGGGCCCCCACATCCGGCAGACCGTACCTGCAGGGTCCGTTGGAGAAAACCCCGGCCAGCCAGCACAGGATATCCAGGATGAGGCTCTGAGCGTGTTCGGTGGCCGGGCTGCCCTCGCTCCGCCCACACAGAGCGTCCAGCAGCTTCTCGTGGAAGTCTGGAAACTGCAGCATGGCACAGCGCTGGATCCTGAGCAGCACAGCAGCACGGTCAGTCCAACACCGTGAGGGACAACGGAAGCTCCGGTCACATCATTCATGAGCTGTGATCTCACCTTTCTTTGGCGATGGACGTCTTTTTGAACCTTCTGATTGTGACTGAAACTTCCTGCAGGAGGTCACAGCCTCGCAGGTTCTCCACTTTCTTTGAGGGGGTCGGTGTCTCTGATTTCACTGCAGAGACCTTGTCCTACACACACACACACACACACAGTGTAAAAATCATTTGAATGAAAATCTTGCACCATAAGTCAAATGTTTTCGGTCACTCAAACCAATGATGATCCCAGGCTCAGTGCACTCTGGCTCAGTCTCTCTCACCTCCTCCTCCTTCCCTACAGCTTCTGCTTCGGCCAGAAACACTTCCCACTAAGATTCAGTATAAGTTACAATTACGTTTTTTGAATTGCTCTGATCCAGTGACAAAATTGTGCAAGAAGACGTGTACAACAACGTGCATGATAGACAAAATGTGCACGTTGAACAGCCTCATCTCTCGTACATCTTTCTCCCTGTAAATATGAAAAGTACAGAACAGTGTTTGTACCTTGGAGGCTTGAGCTCGTTGGAGCAGCGTGGACAGCGAGTGCCCTTTGGCGCCCTGGGGCTTGGCACTGGGCATTCGAACCAACGGCCGTGGACTCTCCTCCACGCCCTTGTCACTCACTGCTTTGATGTGAACCAGGAAGGAGCGGTACTTCCCTCCTGCCATGCCTTTGGTGAGGGGTTGGGGTTAGGGTTATGTTTGTCGGCTCAGGCTCAGATTGTGACTTCTGACACTACGTACAGATGAGATTGTTTTCACCTTTAACCAGTTTGGGACTGGTGAGACTGAGCATGCCCGCATGGCTGGAGAGGTCCAGACCACTGGCCAGCCACACCGGTCCACACAGGATGTCCTCCTTATGGTCCTCCAGGAACGGACACAACATGGAGCCTACAACAAAGATATGAGCTCTACTTTATCCGTGCAGGATAACACATTTAACATCCTGCCCGATTCAATGTGGGACAGGAAATGTGAGACGTCCAGGTTGATTCTTCCACAGAGTTAAAGAGAAAAGTCAATGATCTGCTTCTAGTTCAAAGCACCAATGAGATAAGAACGCATAAAAACAAATTCAATGTTAGGGACTAACAAACACAAGTGTGTCCTCAATTATTTACACGTTACTCCACGATGGCCGAGACCAAAAAAGGAGTGATGATTCAAATCTAGTCTTTAAACAAAAGGTCAAAGTCTTGACATCATGTGACCCACTCCACACAGGGCTGTTTGTTATGCAGGAGAAACTGTGAAAAATCCCCCACTAATCTTTCTAAAAAGATGGAGGAGTACAGACATGTGTTACAAGGAAGGCCAGTGTCGTCCAGCTGCCAACAACAACACACACCTCACTGTTTATTCAGAAGCTAAGTCATGCACCTCGGCCATGAGCTGACATCACATCAGTTCTGAAGCTCAGCCGTCTCCATTCAAACAGAATGCAGGTTTGTTTGGTGTGGCCGTCTGGATTACTACACCAATGTGGAAATGAATGTCAAATTGAAATACTTTCTAGATCTTGACAAGTTGTTGTGATTATTTAGTAAAATATTACATTGTCCAGTTAAGACTGAATGTGCCTTTGTAGATATAATGTCATCTGTAAACGGCAATGCACATGTGACAATGATAAACTCAGACATAAGATGATTGAAATCATCTACATCTTATCCTCTTATGTTTCTTTGACAGTTGTTCATAACATTTTGTAAAAAGTTCATTAAATGTAAGCATAGTCAGAATGAACTAAAAGAAAGGGAAACATATTGTTGAGTTGTTCATTGGTCATTATGTTTAGTGCTTCCTATGCGTCTGCATCTGAGAGGAAAATAGCCAATAAATCCTGTTTGTGTTATTAATACACACACACACACACACACACACACACACACACACACACACACACACACACACACACACACACACACACACCCTGCTATAAAACAGATCTCATGAACAGACAGTCCCTCACCGGATGTTTCCTCTATGTCCATGAACTGGATGTCCTCACTGAAGTCCTGGAGCACAGGCTGACCATTCTTCTCCCCGTTGGCTTGGAGGACATGAGAAAGGGGGAAGGAGATCTGTCTGTCCACAGCCGTCTCTGTTCAAGACACGCAAAGTCCACATTTAGACGCAGGTCCGTCGACCAATGACAAACAGCTGAGATTATGCACCAACACCATCACGGTTCTGCTCAGCTCGTTTTCCAGATAGAGAAGACAACTTCTAAAACAATATCAACAAATTCATAAGTGCATCTTTGTTCAAAACAAAGCTGAGGACAAAAAGACAATCAGTGATCACAGATTATTGTGTGGAATTTGAAAACATTCCTACCGCTGACTTTGCCGAGTCCAGGAGCTTTGTTCTTCAGCAGAGTGACTTGGATCTGAGGAATGTTGACTATGTTGGCATTGAGGACAAACTTGAAGTCCACGTGTCCCACCATGCAGGCTTTGGGCAACACGAGCTCAAACACATGCTCGTCCCAGCTGGAGCTGTGGAGAGAATACGGGTCATTTAAGACTTAGATGATCAAAACAAGTCAGACCACAGTTAGATGATGATGATCCCTGAGCAGGTTCAAGGACATTCAAGGACATCACGGAGCAAAGGGCCAGGTATATCACTTCATTCTAACTCAGAATGTAAGACTCAGAGTATTTCGTGGTACGGCAGCAACCTGCTGCTTCACTGAGTACTTTGTACCTCGGTCCAAAGAGAGGAATCAGCATGTGGACATTCCAAACCTTATTGTGGATAAAGACAGTAAACAATAAGGTGACTATTTTGTAAAGTCATATTTACCAACAGTTTGACAAATGGACTGAGACAATCACTTTATTCATGTTGTTTTTAGTTGCTGTGCAAATGCTTCCATCTATAGGCTTCATTTGTCCATTGGACAGACAACTAGAACTTGACTGAGAAGTCTGGAGCATCTGATGAGACCTCCGTAGGTGTGTGTAGGGTTAGACACGTGACCCATGAGCAAACATCAGTTTAACTGTAACAGGAGTCCAGTGACTGATCAATCGTGATATTGTTTACATTGGTGTTAGCAAAACGAAGCACTCTGAACCTGCGCAGAGTGCTCAGATTACACACTTCTGTGAGTCCACAGAACTTGTTCTGAGGCCTAGCAGCACCTCATGAGCTGCCTCCATGAGATCAGGTCACAGCCACAGCTGCAGCTGCCCCCCCGCCCCCACTCCAGACTTTGACTATTATTGATATGATCTACCTGTCGCTCTGAAGCTTCCAGGTGCGCGTGTGCTGGGCTGCGTCTCCGTGATGCTGCTGGTGAAGGTGCTGCGGGTGGCGTCTCTGCTGCTGCTCCTGCTGCACCTCCACCCAACATGGCGGCACCGTGGCTGAGAAGCGAGGGGTCAATGTTTCGAATCGCGTCAACTCCACCAACGACATCAGGCTCTCCGTGCTCAGCGCTTGGTCCACCAGGAGGTCCACTCCTGCACAATGGTCAGCGACTCGTCACATTCATCATCACAGCGCTGACAAAGTAGTGAGTGTGTGTCGGTGTCAGTTGTACCTGTGATCCCTGGGCTGGAAGGGTTGGAGGAGGGCTTGGCCCCCTCCAGCAGCAGTTCAGCCCCTTTAGAAAGGGGGCCATCAATAAACATGTCTCCATCATCTACATCGTCACACACACCTCCAATTTGAAGGAAATGAAGTTCTCCACCTTCAGGAACACAATGACAACCAACACATACATCACCTTTACTGAAGCACTTTCACATCAACACACTGTGAATCGTGAGAAACCCGTAACTGTGTCAAGTAGACAGTCATTCTGCAGCTGCTTTGGAAATGGCCACTTTTGCAGCGGACAAAAATGTTTTGAAAGGAGTCATCTGATGAAATCAGTCTTCAGTCATGAAGAAGATGATAAAAGGTCCAGAAAGTCAGTGGTCTCTGACTTTGAGAGAAAGAAACGGATCAGAGCAATGAAGTTGTTTTGGAATGTCTTGGGAGGAGAATGAGTGGATCGGAATCAACTGTGGCGTAGTTTTCTGTGGTTCTATAGCTGAGGAAAAGGTGAAATGTGCTTCTACCACACTATGATCTGAACGAGTGAGAATCATCATATAATAATAGGCAACTAAAGGCCCTGCTTTGACCGACCTCTTTCTCTATACAAACCATGAACAGAGAGAAGGAGCGAACACACTGACCTTTGGTGCAGGCACAAAGGCGATCGGTCCCAGAGCAATAGGTCACTGAAACAAAGGGGTCTGTCTCCTCAGCTGACCCCTCCTTCTTAGGGGGCTCCACCTTGGCCAGGACCTCCAACGTGGACAGGTCCAGAATCATGATGAATCCCGCCCTCGTGGTCACCACCAGGTGTCCCAGGCCTGTCACCTCTAACCTCTTGCAGTCTTTGGGGCTGGAGGCAGAGGTGGAGGGACTGTTGACAGCAGCACTGCTGCTGCTGCTGGTGGGAGCTGCTCCACACGCAGTCCCGCTCCCACAGCCGGCCGAACCCGCCGGGCCCGATCCAAAGCCAGAGGAGGGGTTTTTTGGAGCGGAGGCGGGGGCTTCCTCAGGGGCTTCCTCGCTGTCATCCTCCCTGCTGTCCAACACATCCGGAGGTAGCAGTATATGAGAGGTGATTGCATCGCAGGGGTCACAGATCTGCTGCACCTTCACGGGTTCCTCATCCAAAGTGACAATGCGGGTGGAGTAGTTGAGCTTGTAGAGTGCAAGATAGCCCCCTCCACCGCCGCCGCCGCCGCCGGTGCTCGGGGACCTCTGCTGCTGCTGGTCTCCCGGGGGCAGGATGAGGGGTGTTTGAGGAGGAGACTCCCCTGGATGGTGGCCTTCCACCCCATTGGCCACTGGATGCAGGGGGTCTCCTTTGCGCTGACTGCAGAGTGCAGAATGCAGGCGGTTGAGGTTGTTCAGAGCCTCCACTTGATTTGTGGCACTCAGCGATTCAGCGCCACCTGGCTGCAGGCCAACTAAAAGGTGCACACCATCCCAGCAGGGTGTTATCGTGTCCACATAAAGGTTTTCATCCTCCAGCTGTTTAGGCAGCCTCAGGCACTGCACCAGTGCTCCGGGTCGGGGCGGAGCAGAGACACTCGCCGCAGCCAGGGTGCTCCATTTGTCCACGTGACCGTCCAACCCCGCCAGGTTGGTGGCTGCATCAGCAAACTGCTGAATGTAGGTGATGGGGGGATCCTGGAGGAGGAGCTGCTCGTGAGAATCAAACTCCATCTCTATGATCTGTGGCACAGTGAAGCCCTCATCGTGCAGCCCCTTGCTCATGAGGTTGTTCATTTGGGCAAACACCTGCCCTGAGGACTTGTCATCCACCTCTCTGATACTGTAAAGCAGCAGTACAGGTATAGTCCTGTGCACCGGCTGCAGAGAGGAGGGGCTGGGAGGATGAGAACCTGCCAGATTAGAGAAGCCCTGCTGCTGGGCTGCAGTCTGTGGGTTGCAGATCTCTATTTCCATGGGACCCAGGTCCTGTGCGGGTCCAGGATGGAAGGGCTCGGGCCCCTGAGTTCTTAGTTCTGTGGTCCTACGAGTTGCGGGTGGAGCGGAGGGATGGGGTCCGGTCATGGGGGTGCTGGACGCCGAGCGGTAGCTGAGGAGGCCTCCGGCCAGTAAGCAAGGGAAGGGAATGTTGTGGTGGTCGGGGGCCTTGTCCTTGGCTTTGGCCTGGCTGTGGGCCTTAGCTTGGTTTAATGAGGGGTTCGCACCCAGCTCCTCCAGATCCTTCACCGTGTCCTCCAGCACACTGGCTACCACCTCCCACTGCAGCTTCTCGGGCTGCTGAAGAACACTCAGCGCAGTCACTCCCAGGCTGACATCCATGCTCTCCCACTGAGACTGCTGACCTGAAACACAAGAGGAGTTTTCACACCACAGTCAAATACATAGCATTCCCAAGTCAACAACAAAGTGTGAACGGGTGAAATGTAAGTACCTGTTAATGACTCTGATCGGGAATGCTCATCACTGTCTGAATCTTCCAGCTGGTCATCGCTGGAAGAGAGAGGTGTTTCAGAAAACATTTACAACTTGAGAGCTATGAGGACGCAGAGCTGTGGTCAGGTCAGTCTCTTTGTAGTCATCCAGGTGCTTTTGCTGTCAGCATGTGATGTAAGATCCCTTTTCTTTTTCCAGCAGTGGGAACTGACTGTCCAAATAGTGCATTCACTAACATCATCATCTAGTTGGCTCTTAATGGGAAAACATTTCATTTTAAATGCACCAAAAAATTCGTTACAGTGTTTATATGAGAAAATATGAGTTTGACTATAATTATCATCCAAAATGTGTCTTTTCAGAAAACACTGATGTCATGAGCTTGAAAAGGCGTGTGTATGTGTATTACACACTAACAGCTCGTGTGTGTCTCACCTGTCTCCCTCCAGCTTGGGAAGGTCCGAACAGGACGATGACTCTTCTAACCAGGCCAGTGTCGGTCTCCTGGACTCAGTCAGCGTGGCCTGGCTCTGCTCACCTCCACACAGGATCAGCTGTCTCAAGATGGCCGGGTCATACGGGTTGATGTCAAACTTCAAATGCACCTGTCCGTCACACGGTCACAAACAGAGAGTAAGGAATATGCTCATTTACACACACTTCTTTGTTCGGTGTCCATAGTTGGATGATCTGACCTTCATCATTTTGGAGACATCCCAGATGCACATCTTGCCTCTCTTTGTGGCTGCAGCCAGGAACTGTGGGCAGCTACCGAAGCCATAGCAGGCGATCTTGTCAGAGCTGTCTGGGCCATTGGGAAACTGGGCGGGGCTAGTCGCCAGGGTCACGGACAGTGGGACATTCTGCGTGTGCTCGCCTTTTACAAACGGACAATTGGGAGAATGTCGCTCATGTTCCGACCTGGATTTGAAAGAGAAATGTGTGGTTACTGACAGGTGTGACATAAGAGTAACAGTGACAGACTGTAGTTACATGACCGGCACTCACCACGGCTCATCGGTGGGCTCCCAGCAGACCAGACAAACACTGCAGGTGAAACACATGGCTCTGTCGTCCCCCGTCGACGCCGGCTGCAGAGAGATGACACCATTAGTCCTGCTATAGAAAACCTACGTGTACGATAGATGGATCACACGCACATCCTGAAAACAGCCATCTACAGACGAGGTTCTGTTCTTCCTTCACCTACCTGGTGGTAAAACCCTGCTTGAGCCATGGGGTCCGGCTGAGCCCACCTGTAGCCGGCATGTGGCCAGGATGTAAACGTCTCCCTCCTGTTGGCCTCGCTGTACATGAGGGATCTGGAGAAGGAAGTGCACTTTGAAAACACGCCCACTGCCCTGTTGAATTGACGACCCGTGTCGTCATATGCATATTGTTCATCTCTGATCAAACACATACCACTCGGAAACCAAGTTCTTTAGGACAGTGGTTCTCGACTGCTCTGGCTTCGGGACCCACCATCGCCCCTTAATGAGCAGCGACCCACACGAAAACAACAAAGTCCAAACTTCACGCAGCCGGTGTGGGACTTGATCAGTTAGCGTTCGTAAACAAACCGCTGCTTTCCTTCTACCTATGACACTGCAGGTGTATGTTGGCATTACAGGGCTTCATCCTCACCTACTGTTGAGGACGGCGCTCCGATGCATTCAAAACCCCCTTGAAAAGAAATGCATAGCAGCAACTTTACTTTTTGCTGTCAGACACCCGTGACCCACTGAAAATGAATCAGCGACCTACGTTTGGGTCCCGAGCCGCCAGTTGAGAATCACAATTTTAGAAATCTTGTGCACTTTGTTTCAATTAGTAATAAATCCTTCAGATAGTCATTTGATATTTTCAAACAAAAGCAAAATGCTTCAATTCAAAATCAGTGCATTGTTCCATTGCTGAATTGATGTGAAGTGCTAAAGGAATGAAAGCATGTTAAAGTGTGTTGGATTCACATGAATCAACAACCTGGAGCGTCTCACCTATCCACAGAGCGCCCAGGGCCGACCCCCAGCTCAGGCCTGGCACTTGACAAGAGGTAGGAGAGCCTGTCCATGATGGATGAGGCCACAGACAAGGCAGCTACGTTCTGGTTGATTTTCTTCAGCTCACTCACGATGGCGCTGGCCACCAGCTTCAGCACATGGTGGGGGAGATGGAAGGTCACCGTCGCCCACTGAGAGAGGAGACAGGAAGTAGATATGGAAGTCATGGACGGGAGAGCGGATCAGAAAGAGACACGGACACAGAGTGTGTGAGATTTTCTAAACAGACCGTGTGTGTGTGTTGCGTAGGACTCGGTCGCGTTTGTAACAGAGCATCCGAGCTACGATAAGGAACCACGGTCAAAGTATTTCTGAGGCGGCGCTGCTGCTGCCGACAGCACGTCACCATCGGTGAGAACCAGGAAACGTTGTAGAAAAAATATCACGTCCGTCAAGAAGATGTATCCACGTTTACCATCACTTTAGATATGAGAGGATCCGATTTGTACATTCTTTATAAAATTGTAGCGCTGACTCGATGCGCAGGCGGCAGCAGTGTTTACAACAATTATGTAGAAAAATAGAACACGGTCACTTACAGAAACAATGACCTCTTTACTGAGTCAAAGGTTAATATAGTACAATTTTAATATTGGATAAGTTAATTAATCATTCAGATGTGTTGAATAGCAACGGGTATTGCATTTTGCATTAAAATGCATTGGACATTTGCAAATACTGGATTCATTTATTTCCACCCAATGATGATCACGAAGTCAAATGGCAGAAATGTCATTATTACAATATAAAAAACTTGCGTTGGTACATTGGGCTAAAGAGAATATGTGTGTCATGACTCCACTGCTTTCATTGCCCTGATGCACCAAGTCCGATTGTGTTGTTCACCTGTTCAGAAAGAGAAATACCTCAAAGCCTTGTAACACGACACCAGAAGTGTGGAGCTCTTTGTCAGCTGTTCCTTTCAGAACAATCAATAAAAGATAACACATGTGCGCAGACAACCATGAGTTCAGTAGATGTGAAGAGCTGGGTGAGGCACTAATAGAAAAAGCTAGGCCCTGCCCAGAAACACAACCAGGAGATTTACATGGCGGTAAACTTGATGAAAAGTGCTACAGGGAACATGAAGGTGACTGTAGCTCCACATTGTCCTCACACAGGAGGTCATGTTGCAATGAGCTGAGCACAGACTGTTCTGTGCACCGCACTCAGGGAAACATCACCACCTCTACCTGTAAACTCGTCCAAACATAAAAACTACGATTCGTTCCGATGTCGCACGGAACGACCTTTTTCAAATTCAAACTGCCGAGTGGAATGATTGAATGTGCGGTCAAAGCGAGGTGAAGGGCAACAACCTCACACAAGCTGAAGGACAAACTAGAGGTCTCCTTCTTTCAAAGGAGAGACTTCAGCACTCTGAGCTCTTAGGATGAAAACCAAAAGGTTAGCTCTCAGCTGACCGGTGCTGGTGAGGCCTCTTCAGTTGAACTAATTCTACTGGCTCATGGCTGGGTTGTTTCATATCCGTGTTCAGCCCCACAGAGCACGACCACCCGCTCCATATGAAACGCAGCCACTGAAGTGGTTCCTCAGAGCCCTAAACACTCAGCAGCAGCATTGGACCACAACTCGTGAAGAGCAGAGAGACACAGATTCAGACTCGTGAGTCCGTAACTCAGCTGCTGAACCGTTGAAAAACAACATGACGGGTTGGAAGAACCCCAGTGGGATTGTATGGTTGTGAGGGGGCAGAGCTACTGATTAATACCCACAATTAATAAACTCATTATTTTTGGTGTTGACACAGCACGACCACATCTTGTATGATTTTGTGGTCTCGCTCTTTGCTTCCTGGTCCCTTGACGTGGTTCGATGTCGGCACAGCTCAGTTGCGGCGCGGCGGGTGCGGCTCAACCAAAACGAGCTCTCGCAGACCTCACATGTATCCATCCATCAACAGTACGAGACATTGTGACACGTCCGCCCTCTCCAAACTGCTACATCGCTCCTTGTGTTGTCTTACGGGTTCCTCTGCCACGCCCACCCCTGACTGAACTGGGTTGGTGAATCGGGGCGCTCACGCCCATTTCAGCAGCGAGTCGAGCTTCGAGACTCTACTCTGAATCTTCTTTTATGTTTATTGCCCAAAGCAAAACGAGAGGAAGAAGGAAGAAGCAGAGGCAGAGTAACAAGTAGAACAGGGGATTGTGAAATTCTCTGAATCATCCTGGAGTAGAAATGATGTTGGATTTTCTCTGACGTGCTCCTCTCGTGTGCTAAACCTTCATCGCAAAGACTAAATGAAAAAATCCATTCGTTACTATAACAAGATGTGAATAAATTGTACGTTTGGCAAAAGAGAATCAAAATGAATGTGTTGGACAAACCTTGGCCACTTTGTGATTGGCTGCAGTCTCATGTGAGGTATTCTGCAGGCCTTCTTTGAGCTGGGTGATAAAAAGTTCATAACCCTCCGTGTTGGACACGTCGATCTTCTCCTGACAGGCCGACAGCAGCTGCTGGGCCTGGAAAGCACAGACGACACAGACGTGTAGGAAATGTCACAGATGCAGCAGGATGATGATCGCCATTTTGTGCTCTTCTCTGTTTCCATGTGGTCAGACTCGGAAGACGCTGTCATGTGATTGGACAAACACCCCAACATACAGAAGATTCAGAGTGCGTAGATAGGCCAGTAATGCTAGATATGACTTTTTTTTTTAAACAACACACAGACTCTATAAAGAACATTAGGCAGGTCACACAAAGAAAATCTCCATTTAACAATAATCCTAATTTGAGCAGATGCATGTGATGTGAGCTCAAAATGTATTCTTTATTTGTCTTAATGTGAGCTGACATATACTGAGTCACCGAGCCTCAGGGGCCCGAGTTCAAACGGAATGATTCAGAACTGAAGATGGAGGAACGGTCCAAACAGCCACAGAGTGATAACTGGACCTCACTGACCACGGACACAGCAGGAGCAAGGCTTTATTATCATTAGTATGATTAGTCTCAAATTCATCTAAGGGGAATCCAATGTTTGCTTTTAGAGTCAAATGTTTCCTCTATAGAAACTGAATTATATTTTCTTGTTTTGATCAGTACATTTATTACAACCTTCATTTGAACTACAACATCACATCAGATGTATGTAAATGTCACTTCTAACGTTTCCTGAAATAGTCAGGGAGAGGCTTAGGTGAAAAACTGCGGCCGTGGCAAAATGAATAACATCGAAGTAATGTTTCATTGACGAGAATAGACGTTCTTTAACGCCGATTCTCTAGGCTGATGGTTTTGTGACGGTAGTGAGTGGCAGACCCCGCCCACTGACACATAAACCCCCTGGAAGTGGGCGGAGTAATTACCAAGTGGAGATAACGCCACACAAGATACTGTCAACAGAGTTCAGGATATTTGCGGCTCGCTGAACAGATGAGGTTCTCCATCTTTTCATGAGGTGCCATCAGGTACGATCACAACGATCAACGACTCAGCTCCAGTGAATGAGCCACAGCCTCCGCGCACTCCCGCTCAGACGAGGCGCCGCTGTGCGCTCCTCTGTCACTCACACAGCTCTCCCTTTGACAGCGGCTCAAATGCGCTCGGCTCATTTCCCTCTGGAAATGCTCCGGATTAAGGTCTGTATTATGGTCCGTATTATGGTCCGTATTATGGTCTGTATTATGGTCCGT